>QAPG01000547.1:0-18573 GCA_004366825.1 Colletotrichum spinosum
TTAAGAAGTTATATAGATTTCGAGAAGTTAAGGTTAGAAATACTAGAAGTCTTTAGTATTATAAAAGTCTAGTAAAATTTAATAAGGTTTATTATATTTACTAAATACGTTCTAGTAAGTAGTAATTTAAAGTATAAATTTAGAAAACCTTTTAAAAATATTATTAGGAGTATATTTTAGTTTAACTAGAGTAAAAGTTTTTAATATAATATTTTTATTTAAGTTTTATAAAAGTCTTCTAAAGTATTAGTATACTTTTTAGAGTGTCTTGATGAAAATATTAAGGTGGGGAGAATCTAAAGTATTTAAATAATTAGTTTTACAATCTTTCGTTTTATATAAACTTTAGGTATAATTTTTCATAGTTATTTGTTTACTATAATTAGCTTTATTAATCTATAGTATAGTGGTGACGGATAAATTAACTACTAATTAGTATTAATTAATCTAGAGAGTAATATATACTATATATGATTTTGTTATATAAATATAAATTAGTATTCTAGTTATTTATTATTATTATTATTATTATATTACGTAGCGTGTAGTACTATATAAAGCTCTAGATCTATAGTATAGTAATTACTTACTAATTGCTATATATATAGCTATAGCTAGCGTTAGGTACTAAGCACCTATTACTAGTAAGGCGTGGAGGGTATACTACTATATATGTGGTAACACGTATAGTTACTATATACCCTATAGTATGGCGTAACTAATAATAATCTTATAAAGCTTTTATATAAGAATAAAATATTCATTAATTCTATTAATAATATTTTAAACTTTATTTAATCTAGTTTTTACTTTATTATTTATATTATATTAATCTTTTTTAAAGTTCTTAATAGTAAAGCTATATATTATATCAATAATAATTCTATTTAAATATTTTTCATATATATTAATTTAATATATTCTTAATATATATAGTATATCTTCTATAGAAATAGGTTTTATAAACCTTATAATGATTAATATTATTAGTATATTAATTAAATATAATATAAGTATATTAATATTAGAATATATCCTATTGATAATAGTCTCTATATCGAACTTATAATTATTTTCAAAATAAAATATTAATTTATATAATATCTTATTATTTATTCTATTTTAAAAATCGTTTCTTATAATTATTTCAACTTTATTAGTAGTTACTATTTGATTTATTCTATTAAAGGTATTATTTAACTTTTAATATTAAAATAATTAAATGATTTAAAAGATTATTATATTTCTATTTCTAAAAGAATGAATAATTGTGTTGTAAAAACCTTTTCAAGTTAAGAGTTTTAAATATTTAGTATTTCTCTTTTCTAACAAACATATTCTTTTTTGTTTACTTTTATTATTAATATTATTAGAATAGATTTAGAATTATTGATAATAAAGGAATGAAAAAGAAATAAAATGTCTATGAATATTATTGAACTAGTAATAGGTAATTAGTAAAAGATTAAGGGGAATCAACAACTCTCCATTATCTAAGAGTAGAGTATTTAGAATAGTATCCGAAAGTAGTATTAATACTAATATAAATAGTAATAATAATAGAAAGTTCGGATTCTATAAGAAGTAGGGAACTTTATACTATTAATATCTAAATAGAATCTATTTTTAGAAAGATTAACTTTATATTATATAGAGCTTTCAGCTCTATTCTACTTAGGCTACCAAATTGTCTATTCACTAAATATTTTAATATTATGATTTAATTAATTTAAGTATAAACAATTCAAGTAGTATAACTTTAACTCTAATAATTCCTTTTTACAATAAATAGAAAATATAGGATTATAAGAATAATAGAGAATACTTCAATCTTCAAATACCTAAAACGGATTATTAGGATAAATGTAAGTAGTAGCTAAATAGCTAGAGTTCCAACATCCCTCCTTAGAATATATAAGACGAATAAATCATTTATAACTTAAAAAGTAATAGAATTCTAGATATTATAGAGGAGAAATAGAGACAAATATGTAAAAGGTTAGAATTTGAAAAACTTAAAACTTAAAAAAGTTTAAAAGTAAAAGCTTTATAATAAAGTGGAGAATTAGGAGAATTTAGAAAACCCTAAAATTGGTAAAAGATTGAAAGAAAAGATTAATCCTTAGAAAATAGACTATTAAGATTATTTTCTTCATAAGAGCGCTAAATATTAAATTTATTCTATATAATTCTCTTAATAATATTATTCAATTTAACCTAACTTTAAAACTTTGCTAAAGATTAACTATATTATTATTCATCTTAATATAATAGAAATTAATCTGATTCTCTCAAATAAGATTTCCAATATAGTAATCATGAATATCAATATATTTAGCGTTTCTATAGAATTTAGTATTTCAGCAAGTTGTTTAGCTAATGAATTATCTATACAGATAATTTGTTTATTAATAGTCTTGAATTTTAAAGTTTTATTAATAAAACTATAGTTATTATATAAGTATAAATAGCTTTTTTAATAATGTTTATTAGAACTATATATTTAGATTTATGAATAGATAAAGCTAGGAGTTTGTATTTAGCCAAATTATAATTTATAATATTATAGAAATCTAAGTAAAATATAGACGCTAAAGTAGACTTTCTATTATTAATATCTCTAGTTTAATCTAAGTCTATAGACTTAAATAAATTAAAAGGATTTATATCATCATAGTTATAAATTAACTTATAATTTGTATTCTTTTTAAATAGTTCTATATTTTATTTAAAGTAATAGAAGTTGTATTAAAAGTCTTTGATCTATTTAAAGTTATATACTTCTCGGGAACCTTTTAAAGGAAGCTATACCTAGTAGTCAGCTCTTACCTTATTTACCCTCTAGATACTACTAGTATTAAGGAACTATTTTCTTTAATAGAAGAAACCTTAAGTAGTAAATATAGTTAGTTAATATAATAAGTAATAAATAGGGAAAATATAAGCCTATCTATTATAGTTATTCTATTATAAATTATAATAAGTTGTTATATAATACTAATACTAACTAGCTAGTAGTATTTATTACTAGCTATTAATAATTACTAGCTATAAATAGCTAATAGTAAGTACTAGTAGCTAGTAGTAGTTACTATATTTAGTTTATATAACTAGAAGGTTTATAACTACTAGTTATACTTACTTGCCGTAAGATTACAATTTACTACTCTTACTATAAAATAGTAAAAGCCAGCTAGACGTTAAACTACTATATTAAGGATGATTTATTTAAAGTAATAGAATATTCTTTAGAAAGATTTAAAGAAAGTCAAGAGTAAGTAGTAATAGTTAGAATAATATTTTACTTAGTTTTCAAAACTAAATATAATAAAGCTCCTATTTCTTTTTAATATTGTAATATCTTTTCTTTTATAGTATTATCCTTAATCATAAAGAATTTAACTTTATTATCTATTAGAATATTAAGACTATAGATATTGTGTTTATCAAACTTAAGAAGAACTTTATTAGTATATTTAAACAAATTTATGTTTACATCTTTATTGTTATAGTTAATATTTAAATTATTATTTAAAAAGGCATTTGGTTTTTTAGAACCTATGATTTTTATATCTCTTTGAAGATTACTATAAATGTATTCTAAAGTAGTTGAATTATTAACTCCTAATACTATATTATTAATATAATATATTAAAGTAGCTGAATATTTACGTTTATTAAGAATAACATTAAGTATAAATATTCTTTTATTATTAGGAGATTCTTTGAGCTTAGGTTTATATAAGATAGATTTAAGGTATAGATATTATAATTTAGGGTTGTATTTTAATCTATATAAGGCCTTATTTAATGAATCAATAAAACGCTAATTCTTATAGTTAGTATTATAAACTAAACGTTTAGAATTTCTATTATAAATATAACTAATAGGTAATTTAATTTATATCTTTTCATCTATCTTTATAGAAATAGATATAGTAGTAATGTTATATTGAATTAAAATCTGGTTATCATAAATAGACATAATTAGTATATATTTACACCCTTTGAGCTTATAAGTAGTACTAAGAGTTTCTAAACAATAAATATTGAAATACTAATTGAAATGTTAAGTAATCTGTTTAGTTTTATATATAGGATTATTAGTATTCTAATTATTAAATTTTATTTTATACATCTATCTTCTTTTTAATACGTTAATATTATTCTTTTTAATAAAAGAAATATTAAATAGTAGTACAATAATTCAAGCTTCGATAGACTCTATAGATTTAATCTTTTTATTTATGATTTAAGTCTAGTTATTATCAAATTGAAAACTTATAGTTTCTAAAAGAGTAGTTAATTCGTTTAGAATATTAACTAATAATTTATATTCAATAGTATGAAAACTGCTAGATTTACTAAGAAATAAGTTATTATCATAATTATATTAATTATAATTAATATAAAGAACGAAAGAAGGATAGTTTGTAATTATAAGGACTATATTCATCTTATATAGATACTATTTATAATTCTTTTGAACTTTTAGACTTAAAGAAAAAAACTCTATAAATATAATAAACCTTTGATTCAAGTTCTCAATACTATCTATAATCCTATTAGGATGAATTATAGAAGAACTACTTACTTCGTTAATAGGAGAAAGATTTAAATTATTATTATTATTATTAATCTTATTAAGAAGAAGAGAATAACTAGTATTTTTAATAGAATTATAAACTCTACTAGACTAAAGAATAATTAGATTTTAAAAAGAATTATTAGAATTAAAATAATTAGACTCATTTGTTTTATTAAGTTGATTAGACTTAGTAGTTATAATATTATTAGACATAGATAATTCTTCTCTGTATTAAGAATTGAATTAGATTTCAAAATATCTAGATTTCTAAACTAAATAGTCTTATAAGTTTGAAAATCTCGAGTTAAATAAATATTATAACTATAAGTAATTATAATACTCTTTTCCCTTACAAATTAAGCTTCCTAGAATACTTATTTCTAATCTCATAGTAATAAATATTACCCTATACTTTTATTCTATTAAGAAAAAGGTTTTTCTTTACATTTCAACTTATATAGAATCTTAGATCTAATAGAGAAATAAGGCATTTCATTATAAATATAAATAGAAACTGATATAGCCAGTTTTTAAAAGTATAAAGGTAAACTAGAATTATAGAGAAAGGTTCTAATCGTATTAATTATAATTCTTATAACCTTCTAAATTAAACTATTAGGCTTATGAATATAAAATAATCTTATATTATAAATAACACTATTATTAAGATGAATAATGTTTATTTTATTATTCGAAAACTTAAAGTTACTATTTATATTAATATTGTTATTTCTCTTATTATTACTTTCGTTATTAGTTATATTAACAAACTCTTTAAAGGCTAAAGTAACTTCTTTAGAACCTTTACGTCTTAATAACTTTCCATAGATAAATCTACTATACTTATCTATAAATGAGATAAAGTACTTATAATAATTATAAGTCTCTAGTAAACTAAATCTAAATAAGTCTGAATTAATATAATTAAAGTATTCAAACTTTTTAAAATTTTTAAATTTCTATTAACTTTATTAATAAACTTATTTTTAAAATAGATTTTCTAAATAGGTAGTTTATTATCTTTAGAATACTTATAATTACTATTATTTATCATATTTTTAATTAACTCTTTTTAATAAGTAAAAAACTCTTAGTTTTATTAACTAAAGGATTGCAATTTTTAACTATATAAATAGTAATCCTAATATTAATAATAAATAAAATAGTTTTGATCTATTTAATAGAGCTTCTAACTTACTAAATCTTCTTAGAAATGAAACTATTTAGAATTTCTATAACAAAAGTCTTTTTAAGAAAAAGTTAAATTAGAATTGTATTCTTAAACTTAATATCCTCTTCCTTATATTCTTCTTCTTCTTTTTTTAGTATTAGAATTAAATTATATAAAATCTTTAATTATATTATTAGAAATCCCTCTAACTATTTCTTGTTAAGTTAAAATAATATTTACTAATTCTAAATTATTAGTCTTATCTTTTTTATTTTCTTTATCCTTAGAAGACTTAGAAAGATTCTTATTAATTGTAGATTTTATTTAAATAGGAGTTCTTCCAAAAGAAAAATTAAAATAGTTTTCCTTACTATAATTAGGTTTTGTATAATAATTGAAGAAAATACTCTTCTATTTCTTCTAGAGTTTCTTAATAACTTTAAGAAAAAACTACTTAATAACTTTATTTTTTGAAGAAGATTTAATTATCTCTATTTATAATACCTCTATTTAAATTATACTATATGTATTATAAGGATAAATCTATATAATAATCCCTTCATTATTATTAGCGTAAATAGATAAATCAAATATCTAGGTTTTTACTACTATAGTTCCAGCTATTTTCATATTATATTTCACTTAGATATTATATTACTTTAATTAATTAAACTAAGATTATTTTGCCTATTAGTAGTAGAATACTAAAGAAAGTTCTCTAATGAAAAGAAACTAATTCACATATTATTCAAAGAATATTTATAGTTATATTAAAAGTCTTTAGTCTATTTAAAATTATATACTTCCTAAGAATCCTTTGAGAAAACCAATACTTTGTAATTAGCTTCTATTTTATAAACCTTATAGATATTACTCATACTAAGGAACTGTTCCAACAGAGGAAACCTTCAATGAGAAATATAATTAGTTACTATAATTACTAATAAATATAGGAAATATATTATAAAGGCAGAATATAAGCTTATGTCTATTATAATTACTTTTTAAAAGATTATAGTAAATTATTAAATAATATTAAATACTAACTAATTATTATTACAAACTATATCTGAATAGTTAGCTGGAGATATACCTAAGTATTTAATATTAACCTTTTTATTCAAATAGAATTTTAATAAGTTCTAAATAGTACTACATAGACGTTTATAAATATTTATAAAGATTTCTTTTTTAGTCTTGAGTTCTAAGTAAATAGTATTTAATATTATATATAGTCAAACAAGTTTAGATTTAATTCTTTATATATTTAGAACTTGGGTGTATTTACTATATAGATAATATCGAATAGAATATAGCTCCCTACTAATTAAACATGGAACTCTATTAAATGAAGCTCTTAGGATACAATATTATATTATGAGTAACTAACTAATTAATATAAAAAATAATAGAAAGTATTCAAGCTTGTCAAAATACTTGTAGAAATAATAATCTTTTAAATAAATAATTTTGATAAAAATCATACAATATCTTAAGTTTCTGCTATTAGACAAATAATACATTTATATAGAAATTCAAAGGATGAGATGTCTAATAGGTAGTAATCTTCAAATATTTATTATAACAAGTATTTCTGATTTATATTAAAATACTTTAATAATTCCCAGGATAGTATCTATGAGAATACTAATCTTTAGAATTAACAATATTATTATATTTCTACTAATAATCAACTATTAAAACAAGCTTTCTTTTTATTCTTAGACCTTTAAACTAAATAGAAGGAATATTAAATATAAATTTAATAGATAAGAATTAAACTTACAATCAATTACTACGTTTTAAATAATAATTATAAATATGAATATTTGATATATTTCTATTTAGGTTTCAATTTCTAATGAATAATCAAAACTTTCTATATAATGAGAAGTCTAGAAAGTTCTTACAATCTGAATAGTTTTAGAATTATCTTAATAGAATATACCTAAATTTCAACAGCTAGCTTTATATCATCATTTAACTATGGAGCTTCCAAGAAGGAAAGAATAAGTATTTAACTATTTTTGTATTCTAAGTTTAATAGCTTCTAATTAATATTGAAAAATATGTTTAATTAGACTTCGTTCTGATTTCCCTATTAGAAACTATTCTATCTTTCTATTTCAAAGGTTCTCTATTATAATGAATTTATTTATCAAATATACATCCTAATTATTAAAGGTTTGAAATATAATTTTAAATTTAATTTCAAAAAACAATATATATCTACTATTAATTACTTTTCAAGAAACCTACTATTTATGATATGGAGAATGATATTATTATAATTCAAATAGTTAAGAAATAACAATAATATTAAAGTTCTAATAACTCTTCTTATACCTTCAAAAGATACTATAAGAATTATTAAGCTATTTATTAATACTATAAATACAATAAAGAAGGTTATTTCTGAAAACCCAAATCGTATAAGAATATACAAGAACTAATATAAAGGTTATAAAACTCATATTTATTATAGATTGTATTGAAAAGAATGAGAAAGATAGTATTTTCTTGTTTAATAACAATACGGATTCCAAAAGAAAAGTAACTTTAAAATAAGATCACATTCTAAAGTTAGCAGAGGCAGAAGTAATAAGATCAAGAAGCTGATAAGAAAGAAGATAAATATACAATTAGAAATTAGCTACTATTTAGATTAGAGTTAGTAGAAGTTATTTTATTAACATACTTATATAAACATTATAATATTTATCTTATTTTTAATATTCTTCTTATAACGAGGCTTTACTTTTTATTAATTAATGAATGAAAGAATTAAACAAAAAGTATATTATTTGATTATCATTTAATAATATTTACCCGCTTAATATAGTAGGTTAAGATCTAGCTAGCTTTTACTGGTTTTTAATCAGAATAGTAGGTTTAAATCCTATAGTAAGTAAATACAACTAGTAGTTATAGACCTTCTAGTTATATAAGCTAAATAAAATAATTACTGCTAGCTATTAGTTCTTACTAATAGCTATTAATAGCTAGTAGTTATTAATAGCTAGTAGTAAGTAATACTAACTAGTAGGTATTAGTATTATATTATAACCTATTACAATCCTTCAACGAAGTAATTATAAAAGATAGATCTATATCTTTTCTATTTATTAGTAATCATATTAATTAACTATATTATTACTATCTAAAGTTTCTTCTATTAAAAAATAGTCTTTCAGCCTTAGTATTATCTATAAGGTTTATAGGGCAAGAGCTAACTACTAGGTGTAGCTTCCTGTAAAGGGTTCCCGAGAGGTATATAACTTTAAATAGATCAGAGACCTTTAATATAACTAAATTTAATAATATTTAAAACATAGCTATTTAAATACTAGAGGTTAATACTTATATATAAAAGATCTATATTTATATTGTAAAAAGTCTTTAGTTATTTGTATATTTTCAATAGTTATAAATAGAAGACAATTGAATTACTTAGAATATCAAACTCTCATGAACAATATGTTAGATAAATAGAATGAAAACCTATTTGAAATATTAAAATAAATGAGTATAATTTGAAAAGATCTGATTGGCTTAGTTTTTTCATATTAATATATTTATGTTTATCTATTGATATATCATATAGTATAATAACAAAATATCAAATTCCTTCTAGATTTATAATTATAAGTCTAATAGATTTAAAAACTATTAGTTTTAAAAATAGAAATAAATCTAAGAAAGTATTTCTTTATAAATAATTTGAAAGAACTCTTAGATTTCTTTTATTTTAATATAATTATTTATCACTTTTTATTAGAATAGATAGATAGGTAGGTAGATCAGTAGTTAAGTTATTACTATAGACCACTATAGAATTAACAGAAGCGTGATATGATAAAGGTAGTTTTCTCAATATGAAGACTAGATCAAAATATCTATATTAATAATAGTTAAATAGAGAGAGAAATAGTAATTCAATTAATAGTATGATTAATTATTTCTAACTTTCAATCGTAGAAATATTGAAGTTTATATATAGAGGGTTTATTTTAGAATTCTAGCTATACTACTAGAGTTCTAACTATACTACTAGAGTTCTAACTATACTACTAGAGTTCTAACTATACTACTAGAGTTCTAACTATACTACTAGAGTTCTAACTATAGCTATAATATATAAGTTATTATAACTATAATAAATAAGTCATTATAACTATAATATATATATTGTGATATATTATATCCTATTATAACTATAATATATAGGCCAAAGTATAATATATACTATAGTATAACTTTATTATATTAGCTACTATAACTATAGGTTATAAGGCGCTATAATTATCATATATATAATTGAATTTATTTCTAACACTTTATAAAAGAATAAACCTCTATTCTTTTACTTCATTTATTTAAGAGCCACTAGGGGTAAAAAAGTAAAATAGGTATATATTTATAAAGCGACGTTTGTATAATTTCTTTACATAGAATTATTATAAAGCTTCTTATTACTTCTATTAGAATAACAGAAATACAGATTCTTTGTATATTAAAAAAAATTAATATCCCCCTATAAAGTATATTTCACTAATATATAAATTACTTATAAAGAAACTTATAGAACGTAGCAAAAAGTCAAAAGAGAGAGATCATATAAAGTCATAGAACTTAAAAAGAAAAGAAAAAAAGACTTTTAAGATATATTTTCTTAGATTTTAGATATAATTCGCTTAAGCTTTACTAAGTCTAAAGATTTAGTTAAAGTATTAGTTATATTCTCTTCTATATTTATATAAAATATAAAGATAATTTTATTTCTAATAAGATCTCTTATAAGGTAATATGTTAGATCTATATATCTTACTTTTCTATAAAATTCGGAACTAGTACTTTTATTATTAGATTATATATAGAGATCTTAGGTTTTTTAATTTTGAATATACCTAATTTCAAACTCATATAATAATAGTTATACTGTGAATAGATTACTCTTTTATAAATATCTAACACAGCTATACTTTTCGCTTTATAAATAGCTAGAATTAGTATTTTTTATTTTATTAAAAGAATAATTCATAATATTACTATTTCTTCTTAAATAGAAAGCATAAGAAGAAGTAGACTTTCTATTATTTAAATCTGTTAGCGAATTAAAATCAATACATATTATCATATTCTTAATAGAAGATATATCTTTAGAATTAGAAATGAATCTTTATTCGTTATTATTATTTTAATAATCCTACATATAAATAAATATTAGAAAACAATTTCTATCTTAAATATAAGTAAACTAATAATAAACTATTACTATAAATATAAGATTATTCTTTATTCTTAAAGTTAAATATAATAGGATTCCTATTTCGTATCAAAGGTTTAAAATATCTACTTTAAAGGTTTATTGTTTATTTCTAAATAGTTTGAATTCATTATCTATAAGAGTTTAAAGTTTATAAATATTGCGTCTTTTATATTTTTTAATTGTTGTCTTAATATACCTATTAATTAATTATAACTATGTTTTCTTTCTAATTTATAAATACATCATAATTAAGAAAAATAGAAAGCTTTCCTGAGTTTTAAATTCTTATTTCCAACTATAAAGAATTATAAACATAATTAGCTATTCTTTGATTATTAGTAGTCAGTAGTATATTATGTATATAATAAGTTAAAGTAGTCATATAAGGCTTTTCAGTTAAAATAAAAACTACTTTCTTAAAAGGAGAAATAATAAATCCTTCTAAATAAAGAATATCTTTCAGATAGTTCTACTAAAGTTGAGGATCTTACTTCAAACTATTTAATATTTTCTTTGTTAAATAACAAAAGTATACTATCTATTTCTTTTATAGGTATTTTTATTCATATTAAGATTAAATTCTAAAGAAGTCTTTTCTATATTGAAATAAAATCCAATTAGTATATAAATATATATAGATTTATTAATATTAATACAAGTAAATACTATAATAATACTATATAATATTAGAAACTATTCTATATAAATAGAAAGAAGTATTATACATTTCTAACCTTTAGACTTAAAGAAAGTATTAAAGGTTTCTAAGTAATTAATATCTAAATATTAATTATAACCTTAAGCTATCTTTCTAGCCTTATATATAGTTTCTTTAATTATTTTATTTATTGTTAAGTTATATATCTATTTATTACCGAGAATATTAATATCTTCAATATTAATAGTGAAAAGATATATTACTTTCTGATTATTTATAGACTTTATTTATTCTATTTCTTTTATCATAACTAGAATCTAATTTCTATATTCAGAAGATTTAAATACGTTAATAAAAAAGATAGATCTTTCTTTTTTATTTACTAATAAAATATAAAAAGCTTAATTTCCTTCATTAGTATTTTTACATACGTTTATATAACTATTTAAATTGGAACAATCTAAAATAGTAAAAGGAACGCTTTCTTTTTAGGTTTTATAGTCTTTTTTAACTTTATCTAATATAGTAGGTAAATTAATATATAGGTTAGACCTTCTCAAAATACTATTATTACTTTCTATATTTAGTTCTAATATTTTATTACTTTTAACATTTTAATTTTCTTCTAGTATTATTATAGTTATTCCTTAAACTTTAGTAGTAAGACTTATTGAGGAGTTATTATTCTTATTATTATTATTATCTTGACTTATATTAGAAATAGACTTATCTAAATATAAAATAACATTATTATTAAGCTGACCAAACCTATAATTATTAGACGTTTCATCTAAATGAATAAATAAAAGTAATACTTTTTCTAAAATATAAAAGGTATCTTCTAGGATTTTTATATCTCTAGATTATATAACTTTCTTTTTATTAAAATTCTAAATTCTTTAAGTATTATTTCCATAAGCTATAATAGTTTCTTTATAAACTCTTAGATATAATTATTTAGTATTAAGATCTTTCTTTTTACGATAGGAGAAATTATTCTATATCTTGATGTTATTAATGAGAAGCCTTTCTTTGAATTTATAAAGAGTCTCGAAACTTATAGAATTATAGGGAGTTCTATTACATATATATAGAAACTATTGGAATATTGCTCTATAAATAATAAGATAAATTTAAAAAATAAATTAGTGTTCTAATTTAACTAATTAGAATTCAAACTGTTTATTTTATATAGAAAATATTCAATATCTCATTAAAACCTATATTCTAATGTACTTTATACTAATTACTGCAATTATAATTATTTAAAGGCTTTTAATATTATATAATAATATTATATTAACTATATGATAATATAATATATCTAATCCTAACCTATCTTCTTTAATAAAGCTATCTTTAGTCTCTCTAATTATAAGCTAATGATTAAAATAAGTAGATTTTAATATACTTTGTTTTCAGAAGGATGAAGTAATATTTAATAAGCTATTTCTAATGTATATTCAAAATATTTAGAATTATTACTAAATATCTTATTTTTCAATATTAGATTTCTTTATTGTTAAAATTTTATACTTTCCAATTATGCTAATAGGTTTATTTCCTAATAATATTTGAAAGTTAAATTTAACTATAATTATTTTAAGAGAACTAGAAAGAGTAGTAAAACTACCTCTATATAATACTAGTTTATTTACGTTTTGACAAAGATAACTATAATCTTTATAATTATTAATAATTTCAACAAGATTAATATTTATATTAAGATTATAAAAATTAAATATAATGATAAATAGTATTTAGGAATAGTTTATATTCTTATTATTATTATTATTATTATTATTATTATTAATAGTAGTAGTATTCTATAAAGAAAAAGCTAGCTTTCTATTATTCTTTCTATCTATAAGATTCATATTATTAAGATATAATAATAATATTATTACTAATTAGTATAAATTAATATTAGAAGTATTAATATAATTGGTTTAGTAGTTTAAAACTACTACTATAAACGTGATTATATAGTTTGTACTAATTTCTAGATTAAACCTAAATTTAAATTGAATACTATACTGCTAGATCTTCTTTAATACATTTACCTATAGAGATATATATAAGTTATAATATATTAATAGGCTTTTTCTTATTATAGAGACTTTATATTAAGTATTATATAAAGCTACTTATTAGATAAGAGGCTAAATATATAATGTACTATTAATTAGAATTCTTATTATTCTTTTTATTAAACTATTAGATTTATAAATATAAAGAAGTTTAATATTATAAATAATATTTAAATGAAGAATAAATATCCTTTTTCCTTTTATTAATAAACCTATTATTTCTATCAGTATTAAACTCTTTTATATTTCTTTCATTATTATTATTATTTAATAATCCCTTAAATTTGAAAAAGACTTTTAAAACGTTTTTAGCTAATTTAGGTTTTAATAAATGTCTCTCAATAGATCTAATTCATTTATTAATAAATAAAGTAAGTCTCTTAAATCTATCATATATTATAAGAGTAATAAGTCTATATAAATTAAAGTTAATATAATTTAAATATTAAAGATGTTATTATTATTTTTATTGGTGTTATTGATACTATTAGTAAAGCTTTTCTTAATATAAACTTTATAAATAGAGAGAGTATTTATTTTATTCATTTCATAAGATAGATTTAAAGTATTACTTTTTAAATTATTTGTAGTTTTTATATTAATATAATTTAAATAGGCTTTATTTGGTTACCTTTACGCTATACCTAGAATAATATCTAGGCTCTTCACCCTATATACAGATTTAACTATAAGCTTTACCTAATAATAGTATTCATACTAATACTAGCTTATAACTAGTTAAATTAGTAATGAAATTACTTATTATTATAGATAATTATACTTCTAACTCTTATATTTAACCTTATAATAATAGAGAACTTCAGATGTATAAAGAAAGCCTTTTTAAAACTAAGGCTTAATATATATAGATAAAAGTAACTACTAAAGTTATAAGGTTAAGAACTTTTATCAACCTCTTAAAGATAGAATAAAATAAAATATCTATAAGAACTAAGTATTCTATAATTTATTACTTTTCCATATTTCTATAATAGAATCAAAATCTCCTCGAAATCTATATAGCTATTTATCAAAAGAGTATTATAAAGTAAGTATAGAGATATCTAGTTATAACTATTATAACTAAAACTATTACATTATTAACATAAGCCTTGATAAAACTATCCTAAATATTATGATTAATAAGTAGTGTGTAAATTTTTAAAAGAATATTATCTAATTAATTTATAGATTATTATATTAAGCTAATAATACTAGAAATTATGTATTAATTAGATAATACTTTAATATTAATATACTATTATAATACTAGTAATTAGATATTTTAGAGTATCGTAGTTATATAATTATAGAGGTTTAAAAGGTTATCTAACCATACTAGAAGTATTTATATCTATATAAGTATTATTTCTATATTAGTTATATTTAATATGTTAAGATTATTTGCCAATAGGGGTAGGCTAAGTCTTACTACATTTATATAGAGATTATAAGTTAGCTTATATTAATAGTAGAAAACTTTAATATTAATAATATGAAGTTTTATTTTAGTGATAAGTAGAGCTTAGTAAGGACACTGAAGTTATAGATATTAAAGTTATAATAAGTATTTAAATAGAATATTTATAGTTAGTAGTAATTAAATATCTTAAGATATTTGAATCACAGATTAATAGCTATAAAGATATAAGGGTATAAAGGCGTGAGGCTATTATAAAAGGAGTTATTAGTGATTTATTATCTATAAAAAGGTAAATATAGACCGGATATACTAGCTATAGCTATAAGGGGTTTAGCTTTAGATTACCTAGAGGCTAGCTATAGTAGTTAGTAAGGGGTAGGAAGGCTAAAGTTATACTTTAGGGGGTAATATATCTACTAATAGTTATAGTAGAAAGCAAGCTATCGGCCCCTCTTAAAATTTGAATAGTTATATGAAAATTCTATATTTTATTATATAATAATAGAAAGAATACTATCTTTTTATAAAATAGAAATATTAAAGTTATATAGATTATTCTTTTTAAATCTTATTATTAAAATAGAATTCTTTCTATATTATATAGTTATAATATAAACTTTATTTAAACTATTAATATACTTCTTATAATACTAAATTTACTTTAAGATAATAAATTAACTTCTAATTCTTAAATGTAATAAATTTCTTTTCATATAAGAATTCAATTCTTTAGAAATACTTTTAAATCTATTATTATTCTAACTATATCATATATAGTATTACGCTATTTAATCTATTTTAAGATTAGTTTGATATTAAATAAAATAGATTTATCTTTGACTATATAGATAATAATAGCAATATTCAGATTAAAATAAATACTGCTATAATTTTCTCTTTTAATTAAATCCCTAGACTTTCTAGTAATCTATTGATTTATTAAGAAACCAAAAGTCTTATGATTATTATTATTTCTTTTTATAAAGGGCTTTTAGATAATTCTTTTCTTTTTCAAAATATCGTCTTCTTTAGAAAATATACTGAGAATTATATCTTTAGAAATTAATTCTTCAGATTTCGGAATTTCTATATCTTTATCTTCTAATAATCTGTCTTCTCTTTTATAATTTCCTTTAATCCTAATTAAAGTAATAATAATAGATATTAAATTCTTCTTTTTAAAGTCTTTCTTAGTTTTATTATTATCCTTAGCTATAATATTCTTCTATCAAATTAAAGCTCTTTCTAGATAGAAGTAGGTATAATTTCCTTTGGTATAATTCTTTTTCTTATGGGATTTATATAATATTCTCTTTCATATTTTATATAGCTTTTTCATAATTCTAGACGTCTTCTTATTCTAAGCATTTTTAGTATAATTAATTAATTTATTATTTGTTCTTTTAGGTTCATCTAATAAATTAGAAAGTAAAGAATTTAAAATAAAAGTTTTTTTATTGTATTTGAAACTCTAAATTAAAGGTATAATAAATCCTTTATAATCGAGATCAAAACTAATTAAGATATGTATCATAATTCTTTATTTAAGTAATTCGAATTTATTATAAAATAGATTATTAGTTTATTCTTTAAATCTATTTAAAATCCTTTTACATTTTTATATTACTTAAGGTAATGTTAAATAACTCTCTATAGATTAAGAATTCTTTAATAAATCTTAAGTGCTCATAAAATTGTTTTAAACATTTCAATATCTAACAAATATCTATAATATCTTTAATAATATTAAAAGAGCTATTCTTATAGTATAATTATAATTAATTTAAATCTTCTTTACTTTTATTTTTATTTCTAGAAGTAATAAGCTTAGTAATATCCTTGAAATATCTTTATTAATAAGCAGAACCTTGATATAAATAAAGTAAACCTTATAATCACTACTTTTTACTAGGCTAGAAATAGTAATCCTTTTAAAATTGATTATTCTATTAAAGTAAAATAAATCATTAAAAGATATATTAATAAAGAGTTTATTCCAAAAAGACATAAGGGTCTTATAATTTAAAATATAGAAAAGTATTATATTTTCTAAAAAGGTAGAAATTCAAAATCAAAATCCTTTTCTTTCATTTAAAATAAAGATATATTTTAAAGAATAAATCTAAGAATTAGAAATCTAAATCTTAGTATTTCCTTTTCGTTTCTTAAATAAATTTAATTCTTTCTTCTTTATAAAGTCAATTAAACATTAAAGTAAAGTCCGAAATAAAAAGAGTTAATTTATATATATATTAATCTTTTTACTATTAAAGTCATTTGAAACTAGAGAGGAAATAAACTTAAAAGTAACTTAAAGAACTAATTAATTAAGAGTAAATCTCAAATATCTGAAGGATTAAAAAAGTTTTAAAATAGAAAGAAAACTTAGATTCTTAGATATTAAAATACCTTATTGAATAAAATTGAGCCTTTATAGAAATAACGTAATTCTAATAAGATATTGAATTTCTATAAAGATACTAAGAAAGAAAAGATGTTTATAAATTTTATTATAATATTTAGTTTCTATAAATAAATAAGAAGAGTAATTTCCTAAAGAATAAAGTATAGAATTTATAAAAAGTATAACCCGTATAGTTAAGTAAAGGGGTATTTTAATTGAAGGAATTTAAGTTAAAAAAAGAAGAGGTTTTAGACAAACTGTAAAATCTATATAAAATAAGTATATTATAGTCTACAGTAGTAGAATAGGTCCTATTAATTTGAACTAATTCTAATAAAGTATAACTTATAATATATACCCCCCCTCTAGTTAGTTAATAAGATAACTATGATAGTAATACTATTAGTCTGATTTTCTTATTAGTTAATATTATTTAAATATTTAAATATTATAACTTATTTTATTATTAGAATTCTTTATTAATTTATACTTGTCCTTCTTCTTCTCTAGACTTTATAAAGTTACCATAAGTTACTTAATTACTATTACTACTATATTTTAATCTTAGTATTAATTTAATATATTTAAACTAATTGACTCTTCTTATATTATTAGTTATTTCTTTTCTTGTTTATAAATTGACTAGCCATCGCCTTACTTCTCTATTACTTTATTAATATTATTCTCTTATAGTCAATTATAATAATATTTCTATAATTATAATAATAAGTTATAAACTATTTTTTAATCTCTTACTAGTTATTTCTAACCCCTAGTAGCTTCTTATTATTAAAGACCTTAAGGTTAAAAACTACTTCTTTAAATTAGATAAAGGAATTGCTATTAATAAGCCCCCTACTAATCTTATATTACTTATTTATTCCCCTACTATTCTTCTATTACCTACTTATTCCCCTACTAGTAATAATAATAATAATAATAATAATAATAATAATAATAATAATAATAA
>QAPG01000548.1:0-18298 GCA_004366825.1 Colletotrichum spinosum
ACTAGTAAGTATATAGTTAATATATGTTTAGAAAATTACTAGCGTATTAGTAAGACCAAATAATATTACTATATACTTATAGTAGCTATACTATATTTTAAATACTATTTTCTAATAATCTTCTAATTTAATCTTAATATAGTAATAAGTATCTTTAAGATTAATTTTTAAAATCTATATTACTCTTTAGAATTTATCTAAAAGCTTACTAATTAGTAGTAATAAGTATTAATTCTTAATTATAATTTTATTAAAACTTCTATAGTTAATATAGAAATATAAAAAGCTATTTTTTTAGTATAAAAAAGATTAATACGCCTATTTTACTTATAGATAGCTATATATATCTATTTACTAAGTTTTCTATAATATATATTTTTAATTCTTCTAACTACTATTTACTTAGTAGATATATAAGCTTATAAAATAACTTCTTATTTAGTTTTAAATTAATAGTATATTTAGTATTTTTAAAAATTAAAATTAATTTTATTATAACTTTATTAAATATTCCTTATTTATTTATAAGCTTTTTAAAGATATTTATAGTTATAATAAATTAAAATTAATTTTATTATAACTTTATTAAATATTCCTTATTTATTTATAAGCTTTTTAAAGATATTTATAGTTATAATAATTTTATTTCTTTCCCTAAGTATTTCTATATAAATTCTAAGGTTTTTTCTTTTTTTATTAATATATAATATATAAGTAGTTTTATTATTCTTAATAATTTCTTAAGTAAATACTTCTGGTTTAATAATAGATATCTATTTGTAATACTAAGTTTTCATCTAAGTATTTATTATAATATTTTTCTAACTTATAGAATACTATTTTAATAAGAAGTCTATATATCTTTCTAATTAGTAAGTACTAATAAATAACTAGTATACTTTCTATAGATAGTTATTTAAATCTATAAAGAAGAATATTAATTAATATAATTTCTCTAGTTCTAATATTAAACTATTAAATCCTTTTAAGATAAGTATAATTATTTTAATTAGGATTAGTTTTAATAATATAGCTAGCTCCTATTAATAAGGTTTACTTATAAGTATAAGTTTATATTTACTATTATTTCTATTTTTTTAATATTTAAAAGAATAATTATTAAACTTTTAGCTATTTCTTTTATAAGAACTAATTTTTTAGCTAGTATAAAAACTATTAATTCTATCTCTATACTTATTTATTTTTCTAGATTTCTTTTATATAAAAGTTAGTATTAATAGCTTAGATTAAAACTTAGGATTTTATAGTATTCTACTTTTAAATAGCTATTAGTATTATATTTATACCTACCTTATTCTTATAATTTATAGTTCTATATCCTATCTTACTATATAAGAAGTATACTCTTACGATCTATAGGGTAACTAATATATATATAGTTCTCTAGGTTAAAGTAAGTATAGTATTACCCAACCTACTAGTATTTTATTACTAACTATTTAGTATTAATAGAATTAATAATTCTAATTATGTTACTATTTATAAGAATAAGAATAATTAGAAAAACTATAGGCTTATATATAAGTACTTATATCTCTTATTTTATATTAGTTTACTAATATAGTACTATTAGAGTTCTTATAGCTTTTTAGCTTTTATTATAATATCTCTAGCTTTTAAGATTAGGATTTTAAATCTCTCTATTTCTTTTTTTAGGTTTAGATATAATTAGTAGAAGTAGATAAAAATTTCTCTCTTATTCTACTTAAATCTAAATATATTTAAATTTTAGTATAGTACTAATTATTTAGTATAATACTATATAAGTAATTAGTATTCTCCTTATTATACCTCTTTAAGCTTCTATTTATATAATTTTTCTTATATTTCTAGGTTAATATATTATTAGTAAATAAATGTGATAAAATTAGTTTAGATAGAATTATCCTTAAGGCTAGCCCTATAGTTTCTCTATTCTATCTAGAGTTAGGATATTAGTTTTATAAATACTTATTAGATCTATTAGTTAATTATACTATTTAGTTAAATTTCATAGCTATCTTTAATAGTTATAATCTAATTATTAATTTATTTAACTATAAATTCTTCTCTTATTATTCTATAATTATATAAGAATAGCTTTTCCTAATCTTTAGGTAGTTTAAATATTACTAATTATTTAGCTAGTTATTAGATAAAAGTTATAATTTACTCCTTATAAGCTTCTTGCTACTTCTATATCTATTTTTAATATATTACTATTTAGAATTATATAGTTTTAAGTATTCTATTTATAATATTTATTAAGTCTAATTTAAATAAGAATAGTAACTATAATAATACTTAGGATTACTTATTAAATCTAAATATTAATTACTAAAAGTTTAGTAATTATTTAGACCTAGGGGGTATAATAGAAATTATCCTATTTCTTCTTCTTATATTAGAAAGTAGGTATTCTTTTCCTTAAGATATATCCTATATAAAATTATCTAATAAGTATCTCTTTTTAACTTTTTTAGTATATTATTAGTAAAAGTTTATATTAATATTAGGTTCTAATTCGTCTTAAGTAGTATATAGAAGGTATCTCTTTTTAGGAGTATTTTCTCCTAAAGTTACTATCCTATTATTATTATTATTTTACTTACCTAATTCCTAGTAATAATATAGTATAATACTAGTAGTCTTATTATATATTTCTATTAAGTTAGGTATTAATTATTAAAGTTTATTAAGGCTTATATTAAGTCCGCACCTATAAGGCGGGTATTTTCTATTAAAATAGTTACTATTTGATATTTTTACCCGCGCTAGTTATTTAAAATTAAGTAGAAGTAATAGAATTATAAGAATATAGCTAAAAGTTTTAATTAGGAGAGGTTTAGATATATAGAGTAGGATTTATATTACTATATAGATTATTATTTAAAAGATCTAAATTATAATCTTTTAGTTAAAAACTCTTTCTAGTATTTTAGTAGCTGTAGCTAGCTAGTTACTAGGCGTACTATATAGTCCTATTAGTATATCCTTATAAAAGTTTAAAATTTAAGATAAAATATTAGTAGATTTATAATATTAAAAGTAGTTAATATATAAAGCTTTCTTATTAATAAAAATACTATTAGAAGAAATAATCCTATCAATAATATATTATTAAATAGTAAATATATTACTAAAACTAGTAATTCTACTAATTATAATAGCTAATATAGTAATAGCTTTAATAATAATACTGAAGAAATTCCCTATTAGCTTATATATTTCATTATGTTAATAATTATATTCAAATTTATAATCTTTTTTATAGAAACTAATCTTTCTTTTATTAAATAGTATTAGTTATATAAGATTATTATAATAATACTATTTAAAGAATTTTATAATTTACTAATAGAAAAAGATTGTTTTTTATAGAACTTAAAATTTTAATTTTTATTCTATATACTAAAGAAGAAAGTAGGAAAATTAGATACTTTAAAGTTATTTAGTAGAGCTAAATATACTAAAGAGATATTATTATTTAATCTTAAGAATATATTTTAGATTATATTAAATATAAAGCTACTTTAGAAGTTTATATTTATAGGTATAATATACTAGAATTTAAGAGGTATTAAGTTATAAGAGATATACATTTAAGGCGAATTATTATATATAACTTCTAATAACTACTATTACTATTTAGACAATTTATTTATCTTTCTATCTAATCTTATTATATATTAATATGAAGATAAATACTATATGCTAAAATATTTAGTATAGTATTATATAAGTAGAATTATTTAGTATAGACTGGATTATTCTAAAGGTACTATTTAATACTTTCCCTGAAAAATAGAAATAATATTAGTCAAACTAATCTATTTTTCTTATTAATTATTTTATAAATACTAGTCTATATTTAATAAGCGTTCTAGATTTAATTCTAATTATTATAACTAATAAGATTTTATTTTTTCTAAATATTAAGAGTTAAAAATACTTATTATATAAATTATAAAGTAATTTGAAGTATTCTTCTTCTATATATATAATTTAAAATAATTATTAATATATAAGCTAATATTAGAAGCTTTATTTATTATCTACTATATACTTAATAATAAAGCTACTAATAAAAATACTTACTTTTAGCTTTTAATAATATTAAATCTATATAGAAATAAATTCAAGCCTTAAATATTTAGATAAACTTAGTTTACTAAGAACTTTAATTAAAAAGATATGATTTTACTACTATATAAGTTTTTTTGTAATATATTTAATTTATATAAGAATATATATTAATTTATTCTTAATTTCTATATATTTGTAACCTAGTTCTCTAATTATATAAATATAAAAAAATTTAATATCTTACTAATCATATTTATATTTTTTAAATTAGATTATTCTAATATACTTAAGAGTTTTTTTATCTTACTAAATTTGATAAGGATTATAAAGTTATTATTAATTAGGTTAGTAGGTTTATTTATATATTCCCTTTATGTTTTATTAAAGATATATTTTAATAATAAGAAATATTAAGTTATTTTAATTATTAAGCTAATATATCTTATTGAGAATATCTTATTCTTAAGTTGAAATATATAGAAATTAATTATAATACTATTTTATAAAAGTATTACTATTATTATATAAAATCTATTTAAGAAAAAGCTAAAAGTATTCCTTAAGTTACTTATTAAAAAGCAGCTTTATATAAATTTGGACTTACTAAAAATATAAGTATTATATAAGTTATATATAAGTTTTTTCTAGTTTTTAATTCTTACTATATAAAGCTTTTAGATATAGTATATTCTAAATTAACTTTATTAATAAAAAATATATAGAAAGTTCTTATTAATTATACGATCTGGTTAGAATTCTATAGTTAATATAATAAAAGATTTTAATATATACTAATTCTTTTTACTTTTAAATATATATAAAATCTAGTTATATATCTAGATTTATAGAGGATTATAGAAGCTGGAATAATATTTGTAATTATTCCTATTATCTTGCAACACTAGTTTTACTTAGAATATATAGATATAGATTTTACTAATACTATTTGTTAAGTTATTTCTAACTACTTTTTAAAAGTATCTAAGTTTAAAAAGCTTCTAGCTTTAAATATTATTATATTAATATTCTAGCGAATTTCTTAATTAAACCTTACTATATATAGTTATCAACTTAATGCTATAAGTCAATAGGACTTTATAAAGATTATTTTAAATAGTAGGAAGTTTTTTTAATTTTTTTTAGAACTACTTCTTAATAAATCTATTTTTAATTAGTTTATTTTTTAAGAGGAAAGTGATTAAACTTATAATTTAGGGGAAATTAAAAGGTTAAGCTAAGGAGATACATATATAAAAGCTTAAAGATTTAAATAATTATAGAAAGAATTATTTATACTAATATTTTTTTAGAAGTAGGAATAACAAGCTATAATATTCCTAATAATATAAGTAAGGTAATGATACTTACTGGTTTGTTAAATTTTACTAAATAGATTGGAAGTAATATTAATCTGGAATTCTTTAGTAGAAATAATAGAATAAAAGCTTAGTTAAGAATAAAGGCTTTTCTAAATATTTATATAAAGTTTTATCTTTAGGAGATTATAGATACCTATAGAATGTATTAATATATTTTTATATTTCTAAGTGAAGATAAATGTAAATAAGATAATTAATTCTTTTATAAAATAATATTCTAATTAGAATATAAAGAATATAAGAATAATATTATTAATATAAATTATTATAATATAATAGTAACTCCTGTTAGTTATAAGAGATTATGTAAAGCTATATTTTTTAAGTTTATAAGAGTATATACTAATACTTTCCTAGATATTCATAAGGTATTCTTATAGATCTAATGAAATTATTTAATTCTTATAGAAAGGATTAATAATTAATTATATAATATTTTACTAACTAAAAATTAAGGAGAAGATAATAAGATATAATTAAATAGATTTAAGCTTAAAACTGATAGTTACTATCAATAGATTTAATTATTAAGGATTTAAAAGTAATCTATTATAAATAGTTAAGAAGAATATATACTTAGTATTATATTCTCTTACTACAAACTAGCTAAAAGTTTCTTCTATATATATCTATATAATACTTATACTATAGATTATAGCTTATTATATATTATATAAGAAGGATAGTATACTATTAAATAAGGTTTATAATTAGTTTTTACTATATAATAAGTAATAATTATAAGTTAATTTATAGTATTAATCTGATTTTCTAGATGTGATAGTTAAGTATGTTTTAATATTAGAGACTTTATTTATATATATAATAAATAGTTTATTTAAATTAATAAGATTTTCGCTTATTAATTTTTACTTATTTATAGAGTATTCTTTATAGTTATTATTATAAAGAACTATCATGATAATAATAGTATTAATTATCTTCTAAAATACTTAGTTTATAAGATAACTGATAAAGCTTTTATTGTTGGAATTCAAGTAATTTTACTAGATTAAAAGTAAAGTATCTAGTGAGGAGATAGTATTTTTATGTAACCTTTATATAATATATTTATAGTATAATACTATAGGAAATAGATTAACTATATAATTTTATTATCTAAACTTATTACTATAATTACTAGTAGTTGTTAATATAATATGCGTGATATTAATATTAGTAAATTTCTTTAATGTTAATATAATAATTAAATTAAGCTATTTTTATGTCTATATTTTACATATTGGATTTGTTTAGATTAATCTTAAGAGTATGATATACTATTAATATTTTATTTAATATTTTTTATTTATAATTATTATTCTTAGTATTATTATTGAGATTAGTAAAGTCTAAGGATATCTAATAGTCCTATTCCTACCTAGCTTACTACTTAGGGAAAATTAGTATTTTAAGTTTAGTACTATTTAGTAATTACTAAAACTTTAAATATTTTATACTTACTAATAAAACTTCTTCTTCTATTAACTATATATTATATATAATAATATACTGCGAATTTAACTAATAGTCTTATATATTAATTTGTATAAAATATTAAGTATTTCTGATATGCTATCTTTTCTTACTAATCTTATAGATCTACTTAGATTCTTAATAATAAACTTTTTATTATTTTCTACTATAACATAGCTTATATCTTCTTAGTTTTAGCTTTGGGTAGAATTTTAATAGAAATTATCCATTAATTATATTTATATTATTAATTTGAGGTTTTAATATTTATTTCTATATTTATGAGTATGAAATTTTATTTTAATTATTTTAGAAGAAGGATTCTATATTTATAAATAGATTAAGACTTTTATTAATTTTTATTACATATATTAAATAAAACTTGTTATATTTTGTTGTATTTTGTATTGTCTATTTTGATATTTAGGCTTAATATTATAGTATTATGAAATAATATAATAGTAGACTGAGAGCTCCTATTTATAAGTATTAGTCTTTCTGATTTTATTAATACTTAAGGGGAAAAGAAAGCTAATAGGTTGATATTAGTTTAAATATATTAACTAAGCTAGACATTAATTACTCTATTCTCCTATTAAAATATAGAATTGTTACTATATATTCTAAGCTTATTAAATATTCTAAGTTTATTTTAGTATTTTTATATATTAGATCTATTAATATATTAAATATTTTTTATTCTTATAAATAGAATATAGAAAGATAGCTTAGTAAAATTAAGACTTAATATATTATAAGATTCTATTACTAACTATAACTAATATATTTCTAGTAAGCTTTTAGTAAATTATTTAACTAAAATTTATATTTCTAGTTTTTATATTTTTTATAAAATATAAAATCTACTTTTTTTATATATTATATAAAATCTATTTACTAATTTTATTAAGTTTATATACTTTTTTATTCTATATATAAGAGTAGTATTAAGCTAAATTCATACTAAGTAATAAGATCTCTCAATAGGTATATACTATACTATATAACTATTCAAACTTAGCCTTCTCCTCTCTTAACTATAATTCTATACTTATATTTAAACTTTATATTACTAGAATATCTATTATTCTAATAACTAAAACTAATATATAGAAATCCTAATAACCCCCTAGTACCCCTTTTCTCTATAATAGCTTAATATAATCCCCCCCCCCTTTTAGAAATCCTATCCTTAAAACCTAACTATTAAAATACTAGTATAAGTTAGTAATACTTTACTCCCCTTCTAATACCCCTCTTTAAATAAGACCTAAATATCCATTCTAAATTTTATATTTTAACTTCCTAATATTAAATCTTAACTAATATTAACCTCTTAAAATATATTCTAATTATAATTATATTCTAATTAACTTAAAACTCCTATATAAAATAACTAGTCTTCTTTAACTTTATCTATTATAATTATAACCTCTTAATACTTATAGAAACTATACTAAACTTCTCCTAATAGTAACTTATAAGTCTCTTATTCCTATTTATTCTATAGAATACTATTTTTACTAACTAAGCTTAAATAGTATATACTTCATAATTCTTCTAACTCTAAAAACTAATATTATTCTTATTACTATTCTTATTATTCCTCCTAATAACCTATAGGTATTTTCTTTATTCTTAATTTTACTATCTTCTACCGTAAAGAAACTCTTAACTACCTTTAACTAAAAGAAAACTTTTTTTATTATTCAAATTTTCAATTATATATATAGGTTAACTTTATTTTCTCCTTTATTAATAACTTTATTTCTAAATTATTAAAAATAATAACAATAATAACTATAATATCTATTCCTATTATTCTTACTATTCTTATTCCTACTCCTACTCCTACTCTCCTATTATTCCTTCTTCTTATTCTTATTCCTACTTAAAAAGGAGCTACTACTTAAAAAAAAAATACTACTAAATCTTCACATACCCCCTATATACTAATAACTAATAATAATAATAATAATAATAACTTTATATATCCTATCTCTTACTACTACTACTTCTATTTTATAGCAACTTAAAAACTATCTAGCTATATCTTACTACCTTTTTTTTATTATAAAACTACTAATATATCTCTAATACTTCTTTTTTCCTATTTCTACTAACTATTTTAAATACTAATAATAAGTATTCTTATTATACTATTATATATAATAAAAAGTATATTCTAATATATTTCTATCTTTCTTCTTATAAACTATTCTTATAACTATAAAATATATTCTAATATTTCTTTAAACTACTTATACTACTACTTTTATAACTCTTACTTTATACTATCTTTTTAACAATTTTTTATTTAAAATTAACCCTATTACTACTACTTATAATATTAAAGTAGGATTTTTATATTATTATCTCCTAATACTCCCCTACTAATTACTAATATAAGAAGATTTTAAGAAAACTTAAGTTACTATTTATAAAACTTTTTAAGTTAAAGCTTCTTATACTAATAAGTTTAATACTAAGTATAAAACTAAAGATAAAAAAGTAGAATAATTAACCTATAAGTACTAGCTTATAGCTATTAAAGCTATAACTACTACTATTTCATATTATAACTATCTCTTAAAGAAAAGTATAAAAACTACTACTACTTTCTAATAAGCCTAAGAAATACAAACTCATACTATTAAAATATAAACTACTACTTTTATAAACTTCTAAACTATTTTTCTAAAATAGTTTTTAACTTATTCCTATATTATAAGTATCTTATTATTCTTCTAATATCTCCCCAGTAATTCCTATTTACTAATATTAATTTCTTAGTATACTAATATTCTTAATTCGTATTTCCTAACCCCTAAAGCTTTTAAGTAGGATAGTAATAAAAAAATAATAAGGAAAGTAGTAATAATAAAGATAATAATAATAATAATAAGTAATCTAATACCCCCCTCTCTCCTTGTAATACCTTATATTTTTCTTCTTTTTAGAAATTAGTTATTATTTTTAAATTATATTATGTTTTTTCTTTAGCTTTCAAACTAATATAAACTTCCCAACCCTTTTCTATTAATTTAAATATACTACTCTCTATATAACTTACTAATCATACTTAAAAAACCCTCCTTATATTCTAACCTTAATTCTAATAATATATTTCACTAAAATTCTTATAAATTCTCTTCTATTTTATACCTCTTCTATTTAACTTAATACTAATAGTTTCTTTATAACCCTTTATAATCTACTATATAATTAACTTTATATATATTATCCCCTAAGTCTTTAATAAAAACTACTAGTAATACTAATAGATCGCTTCTATATTTCTCTAATTATAATAAAAAGAAAATATTATAAATCCTATACTTTTTATCTAAATCAAATCCAAAAACTCAACCCCTATTAACTACTTATACTATTCTAAATAGCCCTAAATATTTATCAAATAGCTTTTTAACTAGATACTTTTACTAAATATTCTTAATTAATAATAATACATACTTACTAAATTTAAAATCTAACTACCCTTTTTTCTTATTATACTACTTAATATATCTTTTATTCACTTCTTCTAATAAAGCTTTTAGTTACTATTAATATAACTAGAAGTATCTTACCTTCTCTTCTACTATAAAAACTACTTTAAATTTAACCCCTTCTAGAAAACTATTATAAAATCCTTTTAATAAGTAACTTATTAAAACGTCTACTAATACAACCCTAGTAGTACTATAAACTAAAGTATTATAAATAAATTCAACTATAAATCACTACTTTACCTAATCATTTTAATTAAAATTAACTACTACTTTCAAAAAGTATTCCATATTCTAATTTTACTATTCCATTTACTTATCAATTTACAAATAATATACTATACTTAGTTTCCTCTTAATAACTAGTAAGTAAGTAATAAGAACCTAAAACCTACTTATAAACAATAAACTTCTATTAGACATAATAATTTAAAGAACTCTATACTTAAAAAAAACACTATTTACTAAAAAAGCTACTAGCTCGTCTACTATTAAAAACTCCCTTATTAATAAATAGAACGTATACTTTATAAATCGATTAACTACTACTAGTATACTATTATAACTTTTCCCTAAAAATCTAATCAATTTAAATAATTAAATAATAAAATCTATACTAATATATTACTATAAACTAGTAAGTACTAGTAGAAATACCAACTCACTATATAAGAAGTAATATTAAAACTTTAACTACTAATATATTATATATCATAATATATATTCTATAACATCTTTCCTTATAAACTTCTATTAATATTTTTAATCTAACCTTTTAAATATTTTAATAATACCTAAATAGCTTCCTAAAAGTTTATTATAGAATACTATTAATAAGTCGACCTATAGTTAATATCTATCTAAAATAACTAGTTTACTTTAAAATCTCACTCCTTCTTTTCTATTAATAAACTAACTATTACCCCTTTAGTATAACCCTTCTCCTCTCCTAATAATAACTTCCCTCTATACTTATTAAATCTCTTCTTCTAATATTCCTTCTAATCTCTCTAGAATAATATCTTCTAAATTTCCTAGTAGCTTTTAGCTTTAGAAAAATATTACTATTATTCTATTTAAAAACTAACTTAAAAAATATTCTAGAAAAATACTTCTAATTCCTTAGGTTTCTCTTTCTATAAATTAATAATCTAATTATCTCAATAGACTATCTACTAAATTTTACTTCTCTAACTAATAGTTAATAATATAATTAAATAATAATATATTTTAAAAAAATCTTACCTATTAACTATTAAACTAAAGTTTTACTACTAAATACTAATAACCTAAATAATAAGTAATAAAAATAATTTTATATTATAAATATAAGAAGTAGTACTTCTATATAAGTACTACTTCCTAAATAATTAATAACTTAACTTCTAGTATATTATATCTTAACTCTACTTTCTTCAACTTCTATAAAAAATAAACTAATAAATACTACTATCCTTCTTCTAATTAGGCAACTACTACCCCTATAGTAAAATTAGAAATATCTATTTCTACTCTAATTAGAAGAATTAAGTTAAAATATTATAAAATAAATACTTAAGTAAATCTATCCTATAGATCTTTAAAAACTTTAATTACCTTACAAATTATTATATCCTCCTTTTTTACCTACTTAATTAGCCAATCAGTAAGTCTAGTATATACCTTAAAATAGTTCTAAATAAATCTCCTATAAAACCCTATAAACCCTAAAAAAATCTAGATCTTTCTAATACTAATAAGTAGTAATTACTCCCTAATTACTAATATTCTCTCCTCCTCTATAATAATACCCTTAAGAGAAACAACAAAACTTAAAAACTTAATTATTTATATATAAAACTTATATTTTTTAAAATTAGTATAAAGCTTTATAGTTAACAACTAACCTAATACCTCTTTTACTACTTCTATATAATCCTCTTTAGTTTTAATAAATATTAAGATATTATTTAAATACATAATATAAGTAATATCTACAAAACCTATTAAAATATTATTAATATATATTTAGAAAATTACTAAAATATTTATTAATCCAAACAGTATTATATAATACTTAAAATACCTATATTATATTTAGAATACCATCTTCTACTTATCTCCTAACTATATACAAACTTAATAATATATATTTTTAGATCTAATTTAATAAACCATAAAACTCTTTTTAAACAATCTAAAATCTTATTAATAAGTAATAACAATATATAATTCTTAATAGTAATATTATTTAGCTTTCTATAATCTATATATAGTTTTAACTTACTTCTTTTTTTCAGAATAAATAAGATTAATACTCCTATAAAACTCCTTAATACTTTAATCTATCTTTTTTTAAAAACTAATACAAAATATTATTATAATTCTTCTAACTCCTTTTCTATAAGAAAATAGATAAAACCCTATAGTAACTCTTTATCCTCCTCTAGTTCTATCGCATACATATAAACACCATCTTCTACAAAAATACTAGCCTTCTTCATATTAAAAACATAAACTTACTTATAGTATTCTAATAATAATTAATTAAAATTAACTTTCTTCTTACTTAAATCCCCTATAGGTTATTACTAAACAGCTTACTACTCCCCTTCTATTAATACTAATATAATTAAAATTACTAATATATATTTAGATTACTTCTTAACCTTATTAATTACCTTAGCTTTATATATTAATTCGAAATTAGTAATAACTAAAAAATAAATCCAGCTCAGAATTTTCTACTCTAAATTAAATTATACTTCTTTCTTCTAAAAGATTTCTAAAATTATATTATATTTATTAATATTACTTACTTAGAAAGTATAAAACTTTATCTATATTATACTAAAGTTATTTATAATCTTTATAACTATAGTCTATATTCTATATTTAGATATTACTCCTCTTTAGAAACCTAATATTTTTAGTTTTAAACTAATCTCTAAAAATTTAGTATTATATAGTATCTTCTAATTTAAAATATTCTTATTAACTCCTGAATTAATAAATACTTTTCCTTTCTTCTAACTTTTCCCTATACAAACTAATACTTCAACTTTAAAATACTAATAAATCCCTAGATCTTATAAAATATAAATACTATTAGCTCCTATCGCTATAATATAATAAAGTCATCTAGTATACCTAAGCTCCTTATAGGTATAATAAGTATCTTCACTATATTAATATAATATATAACCTATCTTCTTATAATTATAGTATTTAAACAGCCCCTAAAGAGTAATTACTTAGAACTATAAAATCCCTTCTTACTTAATCTCAAATAAAAAAAAACTATAAAAAATAGTTCCCTCAACTAACTCTCCCTACTTATCTCTTAAATTAAGATAACTATCTATATAACTAATAGTCTATAACTCTTCTACTCTAATATCCTAAATATAATTTCTAATAAGATAAACCTATTTAGAAATCGCTTAACTATTTCAGCTTTTTTAGCTATATAATTTAATTTTTAATATATAGTTAGTAAACTTCTATTTATAATTACATATCTCAACTTAAATAATAAGTAGTTAATAATATTGATAATTTAAAACTTTTCTAATTAAATATTAAAATATTTTACTTTAAAAAACTTATATATATTAATAAACTATTAGTAGGATTACTTCACCTTCTAGTAAATTATATCTAATTTAACTACTATTATAATAACTTAAATATTATCATCATCTATACTAAACCTTAACTACTCCTCTATTACTACTTAAATAACTTACTTAATATTATTATTATAAATAATAATAACCTATTTAATCTACTAATAAAACATAATACCTTCTAAGTATAAACCTATATACTAAACTTTATCCTTATTTATAATAAAATTATCTTCTACCAAATTAAACCATTCTTATAACTTAAATAAAGAATTATTAAAATCTAACTAACTACCCCCCTAATACTTAATAAAAACTAACTATTTAATTAAAAAATTTCTTTTTTATTTTTTAAAATTAAATATAAGAATAGAAAACCTTTTAGTACTCCTTTCTTCTAAATTATCTCCCCTATATAATACTATTAACCTCTCTAACTTCTACTTCTTCCTTAACTTCTTTACTTCTTTTTTAATTAATTAGTCTAAATTAGTTTTAAAAAAATCACTATTATTCTAAAAGAATAACTACTCCCCTAGTTTATTAATACTACTACTAATAGTTATAAGAATTAGTTCTCCTATTAAGCTAAACCTAAACCTTTAAGTTATTTAGATAATAGATTTCTATTATAATACTATTATAATCCTACTAGTTGACATACTTAAAAATAAATAGAAATTTAAATATATTAAACTAGATTTATACTAAATAATAAGATCTCTTAATAAGTATATACTATACTATATAACTATTCAAACTTAGCCTTCTCCTCTCTTAACTATAGCTTTATATTTATATTTAAACCTTATATTACCAGAATATCTATTGTTCTAGTAGCTAAGGCTAGTATATAGGGACCCCAATAGCCCCCTAGTACCCCCCTTCTCTACAGTAACCTAATAAGTAGTAAGATATAATTAGAATTACTATCTTATTATTATTATATCTAATAAGTTTTCTATATAGTTTTAGTTAGTTTAAATAATTAATCTTTTATTAATTTTAAATTTTTTTATATATAAATCTTTTTAAAATAATTAATATTTAGAATAATACTTAAGAAGATATTTACTATTTAGATAGATATTGTAAAATAGGATATAGAGAACTAAGAGTAATTAAAAAAATATAATGAAATTATAAATATAAAAGAATTATATTAGAGTTTCTTAAGTATTTAAGGTTAGACTTTTGATAGAAGGTATCTATAATAATTAAGATGATTATATAGAATAATATAATAATTATTTTAATTAAGTTAGAATCTTAAGATATAAGAATAAATAGTAAGATAGTTCTTACTAATTTAAAAGGTTTTTATAAGAAGATTAAATTGTTTTTTATTTATATATAGAAAACGTTTTAAAAATATTCAAAATTTTATTATTAATCAATTATACTAATAGTTTTAATTTAATAGTGCTCTATAAATACTATTAGTGTTTGCTATAAAATTAATGATATCTTATTATTACTCTATTGTTATAATTGAAGTATTATTACTACTTAATTAACTATAATAACTTGTTGTTAGTGAAATTTAGAGAGATATTATTTTAATAAAAATAATATTTTTAATTGATTAATTTATATTTATAATTAGAATACTTATATATTAATATAATAATTAGATATAAAGCTATCTAATATATAATATTATATATTTGAAATTAGATTATTTTTAATAGAACTATTAATTTGATATAGTAATTTTATTAATATAACTAATTTTTACTAATAAGAACTTTTATATAAAAATTATATTTTATAATTATAGTATAATTAATCAAATATAGAGACTTATATAGATTAGAAATTTTATTAGACTAGTTGTTTTTAGGGAAGACTATAGGTATTTGAATATTATAATATTATGTAATATATAGTTTATATAATATAAATATTCTAAGTATAGTAAAAATAGTATGTTAATATAATATTTTAGACTAATTGTATTAATAGAATAGTTGTATTAAATGAATAGCATGTTCTAGCCTAATAGTATATTTTATATGATATTTATGCGGCCTAAAGGACTACTTTTATTATATTGACTAAATGGCTTTATTGAGTATATATATACTAAGAACGGTCTGTCTAGCTCTTATTGAAACCCCCCCTCCTGAGTAGGTACTTTAGTAATATATAATAGTCTAAATACCTCTTAAGTTATAACTTTTTTATTCTAATTCCTTATATATCTATAGTAAGAAAATAATAACTGGAAAGATTTATACTATCTTTTTATTATATAAAGCGAGATATATATTCTCGAATTCTTTTATAGCTCTTAAGAATTTTAATCTATAATTATAAAATTATATTTTAAAAATAATTTAGAAATCCTACCAAATTATACTATTAAAATACTAATACTTAATAGTATCTTTAAGAAATCTATGAGAATTTATATTACTACTACTAGAAATCTAATATTATATATAAATATATATTCCTATAATAATACTTTAGTTTTATTTATAGCTATTTCTAAAAAACCTTAAAATACTTAGTAAATATTAAACTACTATTACTATATATAACAGTAATAATACTACTATTAATAATAACAATCCCCTACTTATTTAAATAATTAGTAATATACTATTTCAACTATATAGGTATAATGAAATTACAACCCTTTTAAATTATACAATATATATAAATAACTTACTTTCTCTAGATTTTAGTTAAGAAGTTTATTTTATAATATATTTTATAGCTAAAGAGTAATTAGATATAGTACTAGTATTTAACTTCTATAACAATATTATTATTAGGTTAAATATAGTATTAAAGTAGTTAACGCTATAGTAGTAAGTAACTAAGTAGTCGACCTACTTATTTCAACTAATAAGACTAGAAGGATTATTATATAGATGTATCTTTATAATATATAGTATATATATATATATATATTATAATTTAAGTATAAATATTATAAATAGAGATAATTAGTAATATATTAATTATATAATTCATTAATTACAATATATATTAGATATAAATTAATACTAATAAGTAGTATTTTACTACTATTAGTATTATTTACTACTATATAACTATAGATTCATAAAGAAGAATCTAAAGAGATAAGATTATAATACTTCTTAAGAAAGTCTCTAGAAACCTATATAGTAAAAATAAATAAACTTAAAGTAATTATAATTATATACTATTTTAAAATATTAATATAACTTCTAGAAGCCTATACAGTAAGAATAAGGAAAAAAGGTAAATTTATAATAACTTATTAACTTAATATTATATATATCTATTATACAATAAACTAATAATTAAACTTTCTATTAATTTGTTGAAATAGAAATATAGTAAAAAATATAATAAGATTGATATAAATAAGACAAAAAGATTTATCATAAATAAATTATTATTCTTTATTACTATTTATAGATATTTTATATATATTTAATAAGTATAGAAATAATAATAGATTAACTTAGTAATTGTAATCTTATAATATACTTTATAAAGATTTTATTATAAAGTGTATAATAATAGATTAACTTAGTAATTGTAATCTTATAATATACTTTATAATAAAATCTCTTAATAATAATAATAATCTAAAGATTAGAAGTTATTTAAACTTTAGAATCTATATTTTAATAAATAAGTTATTTTATAATAAGAAAAAGAAGAATTAAACAAGCCTTATTTTATTAAATAAGAAGATCTTAGATATTAATATAGAGAAGGTAGTAATATAAAATAACTATAAACTATTCCTAATATTTCTTTTTAAGTATTTTATAAGTAATTATAATAGATACCTTATAAAGATATTTAGAAAATTAGTAAGTTTATAGTATTATAATAAATAATAGTAAAACTAAAAGTATTATAGAATTATTATCTATTATTCTAATTTCTAAATATTCCCTAAGTATTCTCCTATATATTAATAATAGAGAAAGATATTAATATTATTTATAAATAGCATAAGAAGTATTAAATAAATATTTAGGTATATAGCTATTTAGTTAATTATAATTATAATATATCTAAGAAATTTAAGAAAGAAGATATTTAATAGTTAATAATAAAATCTAAAGTATAAAGAAGAAAAATAATTATAATAGATAGTATAAAAGAGGAAAATATAAGTTAATAAGAGAAAGTAAATATTATTACCTATTTAATAAATATAGTAATTCTTATTTTTAAATTTAGGTTTTACAATATATTAAGAGAAGGTACTATTTTATATATTAAT
>QAPG01000549.1:0-18272 GCA_004366825.1 Colletotrichum spinosum
CAATATCCAGATCTTTATGTTTATAATAATAAAGGTTACTTTATATTTTAATATTATTAGTATTAAGTTTTATTCGATTTCTTGATTTATAAAAAGTTATGGAAAGTATAGAATTATAAGGAGTTCTCTTATATATATATATAGAAGCTATTAAAATATCTTTTTGAAAGTAATAAAGTAAATTAAATAGTAAATTAGAATTCTAATGATATTAATTCGAATTTATATTACTCTTCTTATTCAACCATTAGATTTATAAGTATAAAGAAGTCTAATATTATAAATAATATTAGAATAAGAGTAATATCTTTTATTCTTTTATTAGTAAATTTATTACTTCTATTAGTATTAAATTCTTTTATTTTTCTCTTATTATTATTATTATTTACTAATTCTTTAAATTTGAAAAAGACTTTAGAAACTACTTTAGCTGACTTAGTTTTTAATAAAAGTCCCTAAGTAAACCTAGTTGATTTATTAATACATAGTGCAAATCTATTGAGTCTACTATATATTATAAGAATTATAAGTTTACATAAATCTTAATGAATATAATTTAGACATTATAGATTTTATCTTTGTTTCTATTATTTCTGAAAACATGATTAATAAAGTTTCCTTGATATACACTTTCTAAATAGAAAGAATATCTATTTTATTTATTTGATAAGATAAATTTAAAGTATTATCTTTTAAACTATTTATAGTTCTTATATTAATATAATTTAAATAGTTATATAAAGGTTAAATATTCTATGATATAATAGTAGAAAGAATAATATCTTTTATAAAATAAGAGTATTAAATTTATATAAGTTACTCTTCTTAAGTTTTACTATTAAAGTAGAATTCTTTTCTATAATATATAATATAGGTTTCTTTTAGAAGGTTGATATAGCTCCTCTAGTATTAAGTTTACTTCGAAATACAAAATTAACTTATAATTCTAAGATATACTAAATTTCTTTCAATATAGAAATCTAATTCTTTAGAAATACTTCTAAATCTTGTATTATTCTAATTATACAATATACAATACTTCCCTATTTAATCTATTTCAAAATTAGTCTTATATTGAGTAAAATAGATTTATTTTTAACTATATAAGTAGTAGTAGCTATATTCACATGAAAATGAATATTGTTCTAAGTTTCTTTTTCAATTAAAGTCTTGGATGGATCTCTAGCATATTTTAATAATCTGTTAACTTATTAAAGAATCTAGAGTTTTATTATTTTTATTGTTCCTTTCATAAGGGGTTTTTAGATACTTCTTATATTTTTAAAAATAGCATCTTCTTAAGAAAATATATTAGTATTTATATCTTTAGAAATAAATCCTTTAGACTTAGAACTTCGTTTATCTTTGAATAACTTATCTTCTATTGTATTATCTTCTTTAGCTTTAATTGAAGTAATATTAATAGATTCTAACTTCTTTCGTTTAGATTTCTTCTTATTCTTATTACTATTTCTAACTAAGATACTCTTCTATTATTGAGAGCTTTGGTTTAAATAAAGTAAGTATAATTTTCTTCTGTATAACCATTTACTTTATAATTACTATAAAAGACTTCTTTCTACTTTCTATATAATCCTTTAATGATCTTATAACTGGTCTCTTTTTTTGAATATCTTTAGTATAGCTAATTAAATTACTATTCGTTTCTTTAGCTTTATCTAATCAATTCGAGAATAAGGAATTTAAAATATAAGTTTCTTTATTAGACTTCAGGTTCTAAATTATAAACATAATAAGACCTTTATAATTAACGTTAAAACTAATTGATATATATGCTATAACTATTTCTTTAGGTAATTCTAATTTATTAGAAGATAGATTTTTGATTAAGTCTTTAATCTTATCTGGAAATTCCTTTATGTTATTCAAATCACTTTAAGTGTTATTAAAGAATTCTGTATGAATTAAGATTTATTAGTAAGTCCTAAAGGCTTATAGAATGTTTATAAGTATTTAAATATCTAAATAATATCTATATTACCTGTAATAATTTAACAAAAGCTATCCCTATAGCATAACTATACTTCACTTAGAGCCTTTCTATTTGCATTTTTATTTTTAGAAGCAATAAATTTAATAATGTTAATAGAAACATCTTCATTAATAAAGAGAAGGTTAAAGTAAATAGATTAGATCTTATAATTACTATTTCTTCTTAATTCAGAAATAGTAATGATTTTAGAATTATCTATTTTGTTTAAATAAAGTAAATTATTTAAAATATGTATTTACAAAGAGCTTTTCCAGAAAGATACAAAAGTCTTATAATCTATAATATAAAACTATATTATATTTCCCAAGAAGATAAAGATTAAAAATTAAAATCCTCTTTTTCTATTTAAAGTAAAGATATAATTTACAGAATAAATCTAAATGTTAGAGATTTAAATTTCAATATTCTCTTTTTCCTTTCGAAATAAATCTAATTTTTCCTTCTTTCTGATATTAATTGAAAGTTGAAGTAGAATCTGAGATAAAAAGCATTAGGTTTCTATATATATTAATCTTTTTACTATTAGAATAATTTGAAATTAAAGCAGGAATAAACTTAAGGGCAATTTGAAAAAAGAGTTAATTAGGAATGATACTAAATATCTAAAGAAAAAAAGGAGTTGAAATAAGTAGAAAGATTAGATTTCAAAATATTAAAATAATTTGTTGAATAAGGTTGATATTTTATGAAGATAGAGTAATTCTAATAAGGTATTCTATTCCTATAAAAATAGTAAAAGAGTAGAGGTTTTTATATATTCTATTTTAATATTTCATCTGTATAGCTTAATAAGAAGGATAATTCTTTAAAGAAAAACATATAGAGTCTTTAGGTTAAAGAAAGCTATATTTATAATTTATTAAAATAGATCGATAGGTAGGTAAACTAATAGTTAAATTATTATTATACATAACTATGAGATTAAGAGAGATATAATATCATAAAAGTAGGTTTCTTAACATGAAGATTTATTGAAACTATTTTTCATAATAATAGTTAAATAGAAGGAGAAACTAATAATTTAATTAAAAGTATAATTAACTATTTCTATCTATTATCTTTAGAACTATTAAGATTCTTATATAGAGAGTTTACTTTCGAATTCTAGTTATACCACTAGAGTTCTACTAATAACACTAGACTTCTAATTACAGTTATAATATATAAACTATTATGATTTTAATATATAATATATTAAAATTATAATATATAATGCATTATAATTATAATATTCCAGCTGAAGGGTAGTACATATTATAATATAGCTATAGTATATTAGTTACTATAGATATAGCATATAAAGTATTGAAACTATAATATATATAGTTTAAACTACTTCTAGTATTCTATAAAAGAATAAACCTCTATACCTTTACCTCATTTACTTAAGAGCTACTAGAGGTAAAAAGGTAACGTAAGTATGCATTTATAAAGCGAGCTTTATACAATTTACTTGAATAGAGATATTGTAGAACTTCCTATTACTTCTATTAGAATACTAGAAATAGAAGTTCTTGATATATTACAGTAAATCTAAAACATTTAAATAATTAGGCGAAGTTCATTTATTTTCTCTTTATTAGTTATATTTATCATAAAGTCTATTTATAATATAATTATGAGATAATAGATAAAAGTAGCCATTTAAATAATTTCAAATAAGATGAAGAGCTCTACTTCGACCATTAAAAACGAGCAATAGCTTATTTATTAACTTACTATATTATTAGACTTCTAAAGAAACATATAATATACATTCAAGACTGCTTCGAAGTAGTATCATTACTTATAAAGCCAATAGCTATAACAATAATAGGGCTATTTAATAAACTGCTAGCCTTATAATTAGATTTGAAGTAGAAGTTCTTTATTTATTAAGTTATTATATTATTTATCTTATTTCTATATAGTGATGATCTAAAAAGATTTGATATATATATATAATAATTAGCTTACTTTATTGACAATATCCAATTCTCTTATAGTAATAATATAACTAACAAAACTAATATCTTATTAATAATATTTAATTTCTCCATGAATTACTTAGAGTTTTTGCTTTCATATAGGAAATATTTAGCTCCTAGCTAAAGCCTATACTCTAACCCACTTTATACTATAGTAGAGGGATAAATAAAACGGTTAATAACAGATTCCTCACTAAAAGCCAACTAATCTTAGAATCTTTAAATACTATTATATAAGTATTAGTAGACGCAATGAGTCTGAAAAATAAGATATATATAGATAATTAAATTATGTTTATTCTATATATAAAAGGTATCTTGCTATTACTAATACTTAATAATGTCGGAAAGTCAGAAGGTTAGAAGTAGATTTTGAAATCCAGATTTCGTCTACTAAATACCTGGTAATATACCCTGAAACCAAAGTTCAAGTTCTCACTTTTATTTATTAACCATTTAGAACGTAATTCCAACTGGAAAACTCTAGGACTTTAATATATTATATATACCTATACTAGAAGTATATATAGAATTACTAGAATCAATCTAGTAATAATTATATAAATTATTTATTGTCTAAACTTCGTATTTTTAGTGTAAAAACGCTACGTTTAACAGATTAACTATTGCTTATGTCACCTCACTATAAAAGCTATAACTATAATTACTTCAGGCTTTTAAATCACAATATATTTAACTTTAAGTTATATCTTTTCTTCTATTAACTAGAAATATCCTCTATTATAAATAGACTTATTATATATATCTTTTAGAATAAACTAATATCTAATAGTAAAATATGCGCTAGCTACTTAAGCTAGAATAACTAAAATAAATAAATAAAACAACTTCCCTTAGCCCTAGTCCAGTAGTAATAGAGAAGAACAAGTAAAATCTAGAAGAATGTATTAAATAGAAAGCGTTATATTTATAGATCTATAGTATAAAAAATACTTTAATTATAAAAGTAGTATTCTGAAATATAAAGAGTAGAGTAGTATATAAGTTCTATATCTTCTATTACTATTTATAAGACGAATACTATTGATATAAGCTTATAACTTATATATATACTATTTATATAATAAAAGAAACCTTAAGCCTAAACTTATTTTAATCCTCCCTTTAGACTTACTAGAAACTCTATATAATAAATTCAACTTAATGCTAAATCTATTTATATTACTATAATTACCTTTAGCTTAACTACTTAAATTCCTCCTTATTCTTAATATTATCTCTATTAAGTAACCTTACTTACTTATTATTAACTTACTAAAAATCATATTAGATTAATTCTTGAATAAACTATAATTAGCTTCCCTATACTAAAAGCTATAAAGGTCTATAGATTACTAATTTAATAGAAGTATTTAACTTAATCTAAACCTAATAATTTACTTATTAGTCTATAAATTATTCCTTTATATAAATAGAAAGGTATATATAGTTATATAGTTTAGATTGATTAATAAATAGTAGTATATTATTTTGAAAATATAGAAATAGTATTAGAAAAATTGAATAAAGAAATATTAAAGAAATAGGTTTGAATAGAATATATACCTTTTACTTATTCTAAGAGCTTTAGAATGGTATCTATATGAAAGTTAAGTTGATGGAGTAAGTCTTACTTTATAATATCTCCTAAAGTTCTGATATGGATTTCTTTAATCCTAATAGGGCTACTTATTATTATACTAATTATCTAACTTATGATTAGCTTTATAAATGTCTTTTTAATATTCCTAGTAGGTTGTTATTAAAAATAAATAAACATTAACTCATTATCTTATAGATCTTATAGATTTAAGTTATTCTCTATATTAATAGATTCCTACAGATTGTATCATAAAGTTTAAAAAACTTACTTATTACTAATATTCAATACAAAATTAAAAGAATCTAACTTTAATACTTATATTGCTTATCTATTGAAGCTTATAATAAGTTCGCAATATTGAATACTTTATTACAAATAAATACCTTAAACTATTCCATAGCTTGAAAGCTATAAGTAAACTAATTATATTAAGGTTCTATTGATATAATCTAAATCTTAACTTAAAATAACTTAATTATATTAATTAAAACCCTACTATTAATGTAGAATTATAATAATTATTCTACTGCTTTAATAAAACAATTATTACTAAAATCTTCTTATATAGAAGAAGCATAATAAATCCTTCTTATTATCTAATTAATAGTAAGATTAACCTAATCAATATGACTATTACTAATATGGAATATAGTAATATCTAATTCCTATAAGTTTGTTAATAAGTCGTCTACTAACTTCTAATTATATTTAAATAAATCATTATTACTATTATAACTACTCCTAGTATACTATAAATTCATTTCTCTAGACTTCTAGTAAGTAGTAAGACTATCTTATAAACTTCAATAAAAAGGTATACTAAATTCTTATAAGTCTAAATACTTATTTTTTTATAATATACTTTTAGTATTATAAAGACTAACCCCTTATCTAACTATTTATTATCATATAACTAAGTCCTATTAGCTAATCCTTAAACCTATATTATAATAACTTAGGAAATAATTTTATATAGATTTACTATTAATCTACTAGTTTTCTACTAAAAAGAAGTATTTATTATTTAGTATTAATTTAGACGTTTTATTTAGTATCTTAACTATATCACCTAGTTAATTAGTCTTATTAACATAAAGTTCCCTATTACTTTTCTAATTATCAAAGCTAGAGATTAAATAAAATAATCTTTTGATATTCTAATTCTTTTATATATAGCTCCTTATAACTATTTATAGAGGTTTCCTAATTTCAACTTTAAGGAGAATACTTTTATAAGTAGTATTCTAAATAGTAATCATAACTATTTTTATACAAAAGTTAAACTTAATAGAAAACAAAAAGATCTATAAATATATTACTAAAGGTGTTACTATTAATAAAGTCTAATTTACTAATATAAAACTAGATACTACTTCTAGTACTATAATAAGTAAGTACTTCTTTATAATATTAATTTTAACATATTTAAAGAAGTTATATTATATTCTTGAAGTCTTTAGCTTTACATAGAGAACATTTTGCTTCTAGGTAAGACCTATGCTCCAACCTACCCTATACTAATAGCTATAGCTACAGTTATTTTAAATCTTTAAATTACGATATATTTAACCTTAGGCCTTCCCTACTATTAGCCGACGACGACTTCTACGACAGACTTCGATATGTATACTTTTTTTAGATACCTAACAAACTACTTCTAAGATATATTTAAAATATTTAGAGTTATTTTTAAATATTTTACTTTTAGGCGCTAGATTTTGCTTTATTACTTTAATTTTGTTTTTTAAGCTTTACTAATAGCTTTATCTTTTAATAATATATTAAGGCTAAATATAGCTATAGCTACTTTAAAGAAGCTAGGGAGGATAGTAAAGTTGCCTTTATATAAAGTTAGCTTTTTAGGCTTTTATAAAAGTAGCTGTAGTTCTTATAGTTATTAATAACTTTTATAAAGTTGATATTTATATTAAGATTATAGGGGTCGAGTATAGTGACGGTTTTTATTATTATTATTAGTAGTAATATTATTATGAATAGCTATGAACTTATACTTTAAAGGACGGTTAGCTAGTTTTCTATGGCTTTCTTTTATATCTATAGCTAGTATTATTAAGGTATACCGGTAGCCTTTTAGTATAAATTAACATGGTAAGTACTACTATAGTAAGTCTAATACTTCGAAGCTACGTTTAGTATATTAAGCTATAACCCTCTAACTATTATAAGGCTTATACTAGTAAGTTTATATATCTAGTTATTACTCCGTTATTTATTAGCTTTTATATATATACTTCTAAGTTAAGGCTAAATTTAAACTAATAGTTATACTACTAAGTCTTTTTCATTATATTTACTTATAGAGGTACGTATAGGCTATAATATATAACTAGGTATTTTCCTATTATAGAGATTATTTACTAGGCGTTATATAAGGCTACCTACTAGGTAGGGGGGCTGAATATACAAAACTCTATATTATATTCTTAATATCTAGTTTATCTTATTTACCTTATTATTATACTTATAATCTACTTCTTATTCTTCTTATATCGCCTTATTTAGTATAAATACTTCGCTCAAGAATAACAAGCTATAAAACTTATAAATAAGTTTAGTTTACTAATTAGTTAATACATACTTATAGCTATATCTTCTAAATAGGATTTTAACTATAATAAGAATTTATTATATCTCATTAAGAAGTATTAGTAGTAATACTTATTTAGAGTAATTTGTAAAGAGTATAATATAAATTTATTAAACTATTAAGTACTATAGTCTTACCTTACTTCTTCCTATATATAGGTCTATAAATCTTAAGGTATTAATAGAATTATCTTTACTATACTGATTAGCCTATTATATATTATAATACTATATATAATCTTACTATTAGTCTGTTAGGAAACGTATGTAGATTATAATATTACTTTACTTATATAAAAAGGATAAAATATAAAGTATTTTATTTTATCGACTAGTTATATTACTTAACTTCTTCTTTAGGGTTATTATTAATACTTATATAATAGATTAAAACATTTACTATATAATCTTATATAACTTAAGTAAAGCCTATTGGCTATATTTCTTAAATTAATACTTCTCGTTATTCTATCTATCTAATAAAATTATATAATCTAATTAGATATTCTATAAGATCGTCTTAGTTTGTAAGATAGGTATTTCTAATAATTATAGTGTAAAAGTAGCTAAGTAAATATTGTACTGTTATTAGTTTTCTTAACATAAATTAATATAGAAGTTATTCTTATAAAGATTTAGTGTTAATATTGAAATCTTTAAACTACTTATAATATATACTTATATAAGAAAAAAAAATTATTATAATTCTCCAAATATTCTTAGTAGAAATAGTTTTTAGAAAGTACTATTAAGATTAGATCTATCTTATTCTATAGGTTTAGGAATGTATATAAGATTCCTAGCTTTATATTCTACTAATAATACTAGCTTTTATTTAGAATATATAAATTGTTAGGTAAAAGAGACTCTATTATACTTATAGTAATCTTAAAAAAGATTCTTATTATATAATATTAAATAGGAAAGAGGGTTACCTAGAGAATAATATAAATAATTATAGATTTCAACTATAAGTCAAATAATACCTCTTTTAAGGAAAGTTTCTATTAACGCAAACGTTTTACTTAGACTTATAGAAATTAGGTTATATCATCTAATATATTAAGGAGAAAATGAAAACTGTATTGGAAAATAAAAATGTTTATTTAAATAATTCTAAGCTTATAAATATATAGCTTTTAATTAATTTACTTATGAAGTATATTTAACTTTTTAGATAACAAAGTCCTTCTTTTATAATTAGTAGGATGTTTTAATGTTATTTTAATTCTAACTATATATTTATTATAGCTAGAGGTATAAGGGTATTTCTTCTAATTTATATCTCATTAATATTTCTTCTTTTTTTATTTATAACTTACTAGTTATTATTTTACCTTATTTATAAATAAATTTCTTCTACTATAGCTTAATATAATTATTTTATTTTAAATAAACATACTAATACTTCTTATTCCTAATACTTTAAGAAACCTAATTCTTTTTATTTAATCTATAATATTAGTTTATTTATATTAAGAACAATAGTGAGTAGTATCTATCTATAGGTTTTAATCTTCTTAGTTAAGCTGATAGTAGGTTACTAATACCCCTTCTTATCTTCTTCTATAAACTAACTTATTTATTAAATAGTTATAAGTTTTATATTCTTATATACTCATATCTTTTAGAATAAGCATTTTCAAGTAATACTTATACTATAACTCTAAATTTATAAAAAGCTTTAAGTTCTTTAAACAACCTTTTAGTATATTGTTATAGGTCTATAGGATTAGAAGAAAGTCTATTTATATAGTAAAAGAACATTTATATTCTATTAAAAAGGTTTTATCTATTAAACTATTACTTATCCTAATAGTGAGTAGATTTAAAAGATTATTAATCGCCTAGTTACGATATGTAGCTTCTTTATCTAAAGATATAGTAGTTAGAATATAATGCTTTATAGTTACTATAAGAAGTAAGTATATATTATATATAATAGTAAAACTAGTCCTTAGGTTTATAAATCTTTTTTTAAATAAATCTCCTTCTTTAGAACTTATTATACTAACTATCTTTTCTATAAAACTTAAGAAACCTATAGCTTTAATTATATTAAGATCTAATAGTAATAGAATTATAGCTAGATATATTCTAATAAACGCTATTAGCTAAATAGTAAGTTTAATAATCTCCCTATCTTTAAATCTAAAATCGTTTAAAGCTTTTAAAAGATTAAATTATTAGTAGTAGTTTATTTTGATTTTAACTAGCTTCTTAATGTTATCTTCTCTTAATAAAACTATTATACTATACTCCTAATACTACTTTTATATATACTACCTATCTTTTTATATATAATCCCCTTTTTTGATTATTTTAAGATAACTTAATTTCTTATATCTCGAAAACTATTAAAATATAATAAAAGATTAAAGTTACTAAATAGGGAACTTTTAGTTAAGCTTTGGTTTAAAAAAGAAAATATTAAGGTAAAGGAGATAAATAATATAAAATAGACCTATAAATATAGATAAAACCTTATTCTATTATACATATTAGTTCTTATTATATTTTTCTAAATATCTAACTTTCTTATTGAAATTAATAACTATATCTAATTTAAAAAAGGAAAAAAGGTATTGTAGCTATTAAAATCTGAAGCTAGCTTTTCTTAACTATTTAGAATAATAGAAATAGTAAAATAAAAGCATTATCTTTTCTAACTTATAGCTTTCCTTCTTTAAAGTTTAAAGGAATAATTTAAAATCCAAGATCTAAACCCTAAGGCTGGAAAATAAAGCCTCCTTACGGAATATATAATAAAACAAGAAGAAATAAAACTCTCTTTTTAAGCTTATAAAAGTACTTTTATATTTCTAAATATTATTAAGAGAGAAGTTAGGATCTTAGAGAAATATCTCTTAGTATACTACTCTTCTCTCTTAGTTTAACCTAAAGAGATAGATCTAAAATATAAGACCTTTTAGTATTATATTAGTCATTCTCTAAAATCTTAATGGATATACATATTATTAAATTAAAAATATTTTTTTTCTTTTATTACTATTCTATCGTAAAACTATAAGTTCTTTATAATCTTCTATCTCCCTAATACTTATAGACTTACCTTCTATTAACAAGGTTTTTCCTAATTCTAATTCTAGTTTAAATTTATAAATATCTAAGTCTAATAGTTCTTAATATTTTATAAGTACTTAGATATATTTTCATAAGTAATTACTACTATATATCAAACCTTTGATTTCTTCATCTAATAAGGTTGTTGGTTTGTATAAAAAAGGTTTAATATATATAAAGATATCTAAAACGTATTACTTTATTAGTATTCTAATTTCTATTTTAATAACTCATTAATTACCTTTCTTATATTATAAGTTAATATAAAATTTCTTATTTCTAGTCTTTTATCTTAAAAAGTATTATGTTTCTAAATATTAAAACCTTTTAAACCCGCTTCATATAGTAGTTTAACATCTAGCTAGCTCTTACTATTACAATAAGAGTAGTAAGTAGGCTTAAATCCTACGGCAGGCAAGCGCGACCGGTGGCCTCATCCCTTCCGATTACGTAAACCAAATATAATAACTACTACTAGCTAGTAGCTCTTACTACTAGCTATTAATAGCTAGTAACTATTAATAGCTAGTAACTATTAATAGCTAGTAATTAATACTACTAGCTAGCTAGTATTAATATTACAACCTTACTATAATCCTTAATAGAGTAATTATAATAAATAAGCCTATACTTTCCCTATTTATTACTTATTATATTAACTAACTATATTTACTATTTAAAGTTTCCTCTATTTAAATAGTTCCCTAATACTAGTAGTATCTAGAGGGTAAATAAAGTAAGAGCTAACTACTAAGTATAGGTTTTTTTAAAAGATTCCTAAAAGATATATAACTTTAAATAGATCAAAGACTTTTAATATAACTATATAATATTAAACCCTTTATTTACTTTTCAGTATTATTCTATAATTATCTTCATAGCGTTCTCTCTATTCTTATTAATTGGAATAAATACGTTTATCTTTGATTATAATTCTTTTTTTATTATTTATATTAACGCTTAATCTAAAACTTACTATATGAATATTAGAATTTTAATTAGTATTATTACTCTATAGCTCTATTAAAGATAGAAAGAAGTGTATTTTATTAATATTTAAATTGTTATTCAATCTATAGATAGTACTATAAGTAGTAGAAGCTAGAAATCCCTATCATTATTCCTTACTATTCATACTAATAAGATATAAGTAATAGGTTAATATCTAATTTGAATAATACTATTAGCTTATAAGTTATAAATAGAAGTAACTTAATATTTTATATTATATGAGTTATTAAACTTAATAGTATACTACTTATTCTCTAGCTTACTATTTATAATAAATATACTATAGAAACTATATTAAGTAACTACTTCTTCTGATAGGAATTTTATGATAGCTTTAGAGGTTATCCTACTTAGTTACTATATTTCTAGCTAGCTAGTAAAGATATCTCTTATTTTAATAAAATACTATTTATTAATCTTTTAAACATTCAATTTAATTCTATTGAATATATATTTATATAGAGTAATAAAACTATATTGATTACTTATATATTTAACTTAATATAGTTAATAGTCTAAGTAATACTTTACTATTTTATATATTATTGTGTATATACCTATTTAGTAGTATTAGTGAGATAGTTTATAGAAGGTTACTTCTTAGTTATAATACTTACTTTTATTATATATTATTATAACAAGCTTTTACTGTATAGTTTCATTAGCTTCTACTTATTAAAATATTCATTTATATAGTATTATTTATATAATAAGTAATCAATCTTATAACTAGGATATTAATACTTTATACTTAGACACTTTAAAATAGGTAGGATTAATACTAAGTAACTTCTTTAGAATTACTAAATAATAAGTAATCTACTAAGATTTATATAACTAAACTTACGAATTACTTAATATAGCTATAAAGAGTACTAGTTTATGATTTATAGTACTATCTATAATTAGGTTAGTATCTATATTAAAAACCTCTTTAATATATTACTTACTTCTAAAAGAATATACTTTATTAAAAAGGTTTATATATTGATATCTAAAACAAAGATCTATTTATTAATCTAGTTATCAATTTCTCTTTGTCTAGCTTTATTATTTCTATTAGATAGCTTAAAAGGGTTTTGAAATAGACTATTAGTTATTAAATTTATTATAGTACTAATATAATAGATTGTAAAATTAAACATTTATATCTAAAATATCTAGTGAATAATTAGTATTCTTACAAAGTCTAATATAATACGATTAAGTTAAACTATTAGTATTTATATATCTATTTCTAATGAGAAATACCAGTTATATAAATAGCTGTAAACCTACTTTAAAGCTTTAAGTAGGTTTTAGAGCTTTTTCTTATTTATATTATAATTAAACTCTAGGCTAATAAATAGTCTACCTTTATAATAAGTATCAGCTTTCTTCTATTTAATAAACTATTTTGAATTATACTCTAATTAATTCTACTAATATTAACTACTTAGTAGATTTATCCTCTTTTTTCCTTATAATTAAGAGAAAGAAATATAAAAATACTATATCACTTATTTTTAAACTATTTTACTACTATTTCTTATAATTCTAACCACTAAAAAGAATATTCTTCTTAAGTAACTTATTAAGGGAGTATGTAATAATAGAATAACTTTTTACTGAAATATAGTAAAATATAATAATACCTAAGAATAGTCTAACCTCCCAGATATTATAATATACTTTCTATTCTTTTATTTTAGTAATTTTAAATTCTTCTAACTATTAATCATTTATCTTATAAGTATAACTTATAATAATAACTATTCCTTATATTTATTATAATTTAGTTATTATAATGATATAGTTAGTTAATTTGATATTTATAAGAATTCTATTAATATTCTAACTATAGTCTAGAATATATTTATAAATACTGAGGTACTATAAATTATCCTTACTATCATATATAGTTATTAGTCTTTTTATCATAATATGACCTGGGAATACTTTATAGTAATCAGGAATTAAGGTATAAAGAATCTTTATTATAATTTATATAAATTAAATAATAGAATTAGTACTTCCTATAAGTAAAATATAATACCTTAGTAAACCTAAAAGACTGTAAAAGTAGTTAAATCCTAATTCTGTAAATTAAAAAAGATCTAAATATAACTTAGGAAAATATTTAAAAGTAATAAAAGCTCATATATATTAAAGTCTTCTGAAAACCTATGAGTTATTAATAGTAACTCTATATTTTAAATTATAATACTATTAATCTTAATAGTTAAATTAATAAATCCTATCTTACTATCCTTTTTTCTAATAAGAAAAAACGAGTTTTAATATATAGTATAGCTATATTTAAGAATCCTATTCTAAATATAAATCTTTAATATTTTAATACCATATTAAATTAATCCCTTAAGGATTAGAATTAACCTTACTTATTATACTTTATATAAACCTATTTTCATTATTTATAGTCATACAACTAATTTAAGTAACTTCCTATAATAATTCAAATTGTATACTAATTTATATTCTTAAGCTTTTAAAACTTCTATTAGAAATTCTTTGTTAAGTTTATATAAATAGCTTATTAAATCTATAATTCTATTTAGTTACTTTAGAATAAGATACTTTCTTATATTAATCTTTTAAAACTTTAGGATAATCCTATCTATAAATCATCCCTTAGGCTTATTCTCAATAACTTTCTACTTCTACTTATATTTTTAGTTTTTACTTAGAATTACTTTTAAGAGTTATCTTATTTAATAAAGTATTATTAATTAGGTTAATCTTCTTATTCTTTATCTTATACAATATATTAATCTCATTAATAAGTTTTTGTTCTATATCTATTATTATAATATATTTAGAAATCCTCTAGTCTATTGATATAGTATTAAATATTATTACTATTCTATAGTTTATATAGTAAAGGTTCTTCGAAATCTTTTTCCCTCTTATCAAAACTTACTAAACTAATAGTTTAAGGCTATAAAAACTATAGAAATACTTCTTAGTATATAATAAGTAGTCTAAACTATATTGTCTAGAAAATATAATAATATAATAAATCTCTTAAACCTTTGGCTTAATTACTTAGTAAGTCAAAACTTCTAGAATCCCTGAAAACCATTTTTCTAAATTATTAATTATTATTATAACCTTTCTATTATTATCTAATTATATTTAGACTTCTTTTTAATATTTAATCTTGTAGCTGTATTATAGAATTTATAAAATCTAATTTAAAACTAAGAAGTAATATTTCTAATTCTCCTTCTTTTTCATCTTTATACTAATTATTCCTTCTTATAAAAGAATAACTATCTATTGATATAAAGTTATTAATAGAAACTACTAATTTCCTTCTCTTAAAAGAAGATATAAGTTATATAACCTCTAAATCTAACTAAAGCCTCTTATGTTTATAATGATATTATAAAACTTTACTATTAAACTGAAAATATAAAATAATAGTAAGACATTAAGCTTATTATCCTTAAGCTTGAGTATTCTAACTATCTAATTTAAAATACAATCTCATATTATCTTTATCTTAACAATGGAAAAAGCATCTAAAACTAAAGACTTCATAATATAGTTTTTAAATATAATACAAAATTAATATTAGAAATATAGTAATTATCTAATTAGATATTTTCTATTTCTACTCTAGTAAGGTCTATTTCATAACTAATATCTATAATACTATAGACGCCTAATGTAATCAAAATTATATAAAGCTATAGATTAACTTCCTATATATATTTATTAGAAATAATATTAATTACTAAATCTATATTAATAATCCTTTAGACTTTAAGGCTTACTAGATCTATAAATTAGATATGAATCTAGAAATATATTATAATAAAGTTATAAATAGTTACTAAAATTGCTATTATATAGTCTATTATAGAGATTACTTTTACTGTTAAACCTACTACTTTAATATTAATATTATAACTATTTATAATTTATTTAGATTGAATCTATAAATATATAACTCTAGTATTACTAAGTATTCCTAAAAGTAGGACTAATATTATGACTTATAGCTGAATAAACTTATAGTTTTAATACTTTATCTATTTTTAGATTACTTAGTTTTACTCTCTAACCTTAACATAAAATACTAAAAAGTCTTTATCTATAAGAAGTAAAATATCTTAAGTTTTCTTATTTTTAAGATGCCTACCTATAATAGTCTTTATATACTTATAATTAACTTAAGTATATATAAACTAGTTATAATAGAATAGTTCTTCTAAAACTAAGACTTATTTATTAACTTTCTTTTTATAAATATTGTATATAAGATTCTAATTCTCTTTACTTATAAAAACTATAAAACTACAAACTTTTATCTATTGCGTTTTTTCTATATTTAATAGATAAATAGAATTCTTAGTATTTAGCAAGTTTCTTTATTATTAGATATAAGCTCTATTACTCATATTCCTTAAAGTATTTATATAGACATAAGCTTATAATCAGTTATTATTAGGTCTTTAAATATAGTAATCTTTAACTTATATAAGTTATATAATAAATAGTAATTATTAATTAGTTTTAACCTATTTACTATTTTAACTTTATCTACTCCTATACTCCTTAGAACTCTTTCTAAAACGTCTCTAACGTTGTCTTTAAATAGTTAATTCATTCTAATTATATTTAGAAAAAAATAAACATTTTCCATCTAACCTAATTTGTTATCTAATATGAATTATTCCTTACTTAGTGCTTTTACTATGGGTAGTATTACTAATTAAACTTACGTAGTTTATTATTTGTCTTAAAATCTTATCTTAACAAACTACTATTAAACTTAAATTTATGTATACTTCTAGAATAATATTTAAAAAATAAAATACTATATTTAACTATATAATACTACTAGTATTCCTCTAGAGTAAATATAAGACTTCTTAGTAACAAATAACAGAACTATGTTATAATTAGGCTACTTATTAAAACGACTATCTTATATAATACCTCCTTCTACTTTTTCCAGGTTTAGATAGATCTTACTAACCTAATAGTAATAATTATTATAATTACAATAGTAAATCTCTTTAGTAGTATACTAAGTAAGTTAAAAGCAGCTCAACCTCTAGTAACTATCTAAGTTATACTAATAATATACTATAAGCTAATTCTATACTTGTTAATCCTAGAAGTTACTATAATACTAAAAGCTACTTTAACTTTGAAACTTACTACTTCTTCCTTAAAACTACTACTTTCTATAGCTAATACTATATTAAACTTATAAATCTATAGTATAAACACTATAGGTATTACTATTACTTGAATCTATAGTATATAATTTAATTATCAATCCCTAGGTTTCTTTAAAGCTTTCTATAAGCTTATGAAGGCTAATATTTATTCTAGTGAGTATTAATTAGTTCAACTTTGAATCTTTGAATTAAGATAAAAGCTACTTACTATTTTTACTTAGTTTATTTATAATAGTTTAAATCCGTTTTATAAGTTTTATAGTTTTCAATTAAAAAGTTAAAATAGTAGATATAATTATCAATATAATAAGAGTAAGTTAGCTAATTAATTACTTTAGAAGAGTTTAATCTCTAGCTTATTAAGTTAGTGAATATTTAAAAAAGATTTATAATATTTCAATTAATTAAGAGATCTTATAGTAAAAGTCCCTAGTGATTTCTTTAAGAGTTTAATGTAGGAGTTAGTATAGGGAAATATAGATGAAGTTAGGATTAGGTAAAACAATATCTCTATAGACTCTTATTCCTTCTTATAAATTATTTATAATAGTTAAATAATTAAATACTCTTATTAAATCATTTAAAGTTAGATTAATATTCTAGTTTATAGGATGGAATTCTTTATTAGAATTTTAGTTAACTATAAAGTTAGTAATATTATTATTAGTTTATAATTAGTATATATTGTAATTGATTGATTATATAAATAGTATATAATTAGTTATTTCTATTTGTAATATTCATATTTAAGTTGTAATATATATATATATATATATTTATATATATATATA
>QAPG01000550.1:0-18178 GCA_004366825.1 Colletotrichum spinosum
TATTTCTATAATATTTTTAATAAAGTAGGATATCTAGTTAAATGCTATACTTTTAAAATATTTAAATAGTACTACTACTAATATTAAATATATAGTATAATATCTTCTTACTTTTATTCTACTATCTATAGTAATATTAACTTTAATTTTAAGATTATTATTAATATTATTTATATTAATAGCTACCCTATACTTTATATTATTAATATTATAATAATATTTAATACTACCTAATTCTTATTAAATATTTCTATAAAAGCTATATAAGAAGCTCTTAAAATAAAATAAATCAATATATATTAAAACTTTCTTATTTTTATCGCTATTAATATAAATATAATATTTCAATCTGAAGTTTTTAGATTGAGATATTATATTTATATTAATAGTAATACAATTAGGAAGACTTTAGTAATTATTAATTAAATATATTTTAAGGGTTTTATATATTACTTTTACTAACATATTTAGTAAACATCAAGTAGTAATAAATATTATTATAATATTAGTGATGTAGAGTATAGGATGGCTTTTTATGTGAATAATATTAATAATAATCTTAAGATTAAAATTTATATTATTAGAAATAGTAAAATAGAAGTATAAAAAGGCTATATTGCATATTTAGTACTAGTAATAATACTTCTGAAGTATTTTAAAAGTGTACTATTTAATCAGATATTTTATTTTATTCAAGATATTATAGAAATATATAATAACTAGATATTTAAAATAGTAGTAGAGTCTCTATATTTCTATTTCTATAACATATATAGAAGTAATTATTCTTTTTCTATTCAGGAGTATTTATAGATACCCCTATTTTTAAGTAATTAATACGACTTTTTTATTTTAATAGAACTAGTTATAGATATTATTAGATATAACATTAAGGTAATTTATATCTATAAAGTAGAATAAGAAAGAAATATTATATAATACTATATAAAATATACTGGTATTAAAAGGTGTAGATATATTAATTATTCCAAGTATAGTAATTAGAAACGTATTACTAAAGTATATTATTACTAATTTGCCCTATACAAATATCAGAAGTATAGAAAAACTAATTATCTATTTAAATATAGTAAATTAGGAGTATTTAGTAGTTAAGAAGCATGTAATATTTAAATTAGGTAAAATACTTTAAAAAAAGTATTTAAATCATAACCTTTAAGTTTAAATATAAATATAAGAACTATAGTATTATTCCTTTTAGTAGTTTTACTATTAGAAGTATTATTTTAAATGACAATAGAAAATATTACTTAGTTTTATAATATTTTTATAATCTTACCTCTATTAAGAATAATAGAGTTTTTATTAAAGAATAATAGAGCTTTTATTGAAGAATAATAGAGTTTTTATTAAAGAATAATATTTGAAACTATTTAAAAGCGATAGCAGTTTTATCTTTAAAGTTATAATATATTTAGTATTATATAATAGTATTATTAAGCGTATTACTTTAAAAGCAGTCTTTAAGGTTATTATTTAAACTATTAATATTCTTATGATTTATAAAGAAAACTTAGTATATTGTTATAAAATATATCTTGAAGTTAGTATTCAACTTATACTAATCAAATAAAATATAGCTCTCCTTAAAAGTATACTTTATAGACTAATAGTTCATTCTACTATATATATAATACGTCTTATTTAAATATTTATATATAATTATAAGAGAAGAATAAGTTCTATTCAATATAGAAACATATAAGTATTATAAAGTAGTATAGATAGGATATTAAATATTTCATAATATAATACTTTATAAGTATTCTTAAGAAGAGTTATATATATAACTAATCTAAAATTAATTATTAACTTATTTCTAATTATTACTTCTTTTATTCTGAATATATTATAACGTTAATATTAATACAATATTACTTATGGTTAATCTTAACTAGTTATAGAGATTCTAGAATATTACTATAAAGCTAGAAAAAGCTAATTAACACTTAAATATACTATAGTATATACTTATAAGTTAGAAGTAGTAGGGTTGAATGTTGGAACTAGGGGCATAATTATCTATAACAATAGGTAATTTCATTACTATTTTAACTAGTTGTAAGCTAGTATTAATACGAATACTATTATTAAGTAAAACTTATAGTTAAATCTATATATAAGGTCAAGAGCTTAGATACTATTCTAAGTATAGAGTAAAAGTAACTAAATAGGTTAGAAGTGGAATATTATATTTATATAGAAATTTAAGAAGAAGACTTTTTAAATATATATAAATTTTAATATAAAGGCTTTAAAGGTTTCTTTCTTATTCTTATTCGAGTTTTTAGTTATAATATTTTGGAAAGTAGTATTCTATTAATTAGAGAAATATAACTATTAATATCTATTATTTTTAGAATAATCTTAAATATAGTAAGTTGTTATAGACTTAAGCCTTAGGGCTTATATAGGATATTACTATTAAGGCTCTATATAACTATTACCCCTATAGTCTAATAGAGAGTTTTCACCTTAAGTATAAATTCTTCAAATTTATTATACCTCTATTAAAATACTACTAAAGTATTTCTTATTACTAGCTTCTAATATTAATAAACTTTCTATTTAAATTTAACTTGATAGTAAATAGTAGACTATATGAAAGAAATAGAAGATAGTAAAAGATAATAGTAGAAATGAATACTTTAGAACTTCTAATAGGAATCCTAATAGACTAATAGTAAACTAATCTAATAAAAAACAAAAACTAATCCTTCTAAGAAATCTTTATATAATTCTAATAAAACTATAAAGTAATTCCAGAAGTAATATAAATATTCTATATAAAGAAGAAATTATTCTTTATTAATATCTTTTTTAATAGTAATACCCCCCACTTCTTTATATAATAAATAACTATATAATATAAATTAGAAGTTAATTAGAATTTTATTAAGAGACTAGAAGATTTCTAGTAATTCTTATAGATTGATTTATTACTTAAAGTCTAGATATAAATTAGCAACTTTTATATAATATAGAAGTTGTAATATAATTAGAATATTAATATATTCCTTTAATATCTTACTAAGTATTATAAGAATTCCTATTATAATATTTAAACCCTTAAGAGAATTCATTATTTCTATTAGAAATCTAAATAGATATTTATCAAATTCTTTATTGAATTTGAATTATTTATAAGATAAATAAGAAGATATTCCTAAATAGAAGATATCTAGTTAAATTACTTCTAATTAGCTTTCTTCTATTAAATTTATATAGTTACTATTAGTTACAATATTAATTAGACAGACTACTATATAGTAATCTAATACTACTATATAAGTATAATAAACCTTAAGATCCTTAATATAAAACTATAGAACTATAACTAACAATAACCTCTATTTTAATTAAAGCTAATAATTAATTAGAATATAAATATATAAATAATAAGTATAGAAATAATTTAAGCTACTCTAATATTAATATAATACTACTATAATATTACTTCTCCTTATTATAAAAAGCTAGGTAAATAGATAGTTATAACTAGTAAGCCTTAATTAACTCTTATGATAAGTATATATAAAACCTAATAAGTAGATTCTATAATTATCTAGATATATATATATATAAGCTAGTATTTATATATATTATAATACTAAAGACTATTTTATTATTAAATATATACTATATCCTATCTATCTACTAATAACTTCTAATACTAATATTTAAGTCTTATAACTAAATAAAAGAATTATAAATAATAATAAAAACACCTAGCCCCTCAGAAAAAACTCCCTAAAAAGTAGATTAATATAACTATTAATAGTAATATTATAATAATAGATAAAACGAGAAAGATATCGAAATAAATAGATAAACCGCTCTTCTTAATCTTTATATTAATAAGTAATAAGTCTTTTATCTCTATTTAAATCAATAATAATTATAATTATTATAAAGTAATTAGTAAGGAGTTTATAAAATAATAGAACTTTATACTTATTACATTATTATACCTATACTAATTAGATATAGTCCTAAATACTAAATAGAAAGCTTATATTACTAAGATAGTTAAAACTTATGTTAATTTTAATATATAGGTATCTAAAGCCTTATTCTATATAATTTTAAAAATAATATTCCTAGCTATCCTAAGAAAGCTATAATTATAGTATTAAAGAATTATTATAAATCTTATAAGAGATAAGATAAAAATAGATATAATTAGTAGTCTTACTATCCAGATTATTACTAATATATTAAGAAAGATATATGTAGATAGATTTACAAACTTTATCAAATTATTAACTATAATATCTTCTAGTCTAAAAGAAAGGGGATATAAGTAATTAGTAGTTAATTTCATATAAATTAATAGGATTCTAATAGCTATATTACTAACTATCGTTAGGCAGTTAATATTTACCTTACTAACTATTTATACCCCCTTTATAGACTTATTTAATAAAAGTAAAACTTCTAGTTTCTTACTTTACTAGAAGTCTTTTAATTATTATATTTACTTAAAAAAGAATCTAAATAAGATAAAACTAGATTTATTATAAAGGTTACTTTATAATATATTAAAAGAGTATTTCTTAAAAGTCTAATACTAAATTATAAATTCAATAGATAAAAGTTAAGTCTAAACTAATTCTTCTTTAATTACAATATTTATCTTCTTTATTAAAAAGCCTAAGGAGAAGTAGTAGTTTTATATAAATTATTATACTTTTAATATTATTAATACTTATAACTATTACTTCTTATTATTATGTAAAAAGATATTATACTTATTATCTAAAGTAATATAATTTATCAAAGTTAATATTTATATAGCTTTCTATAAGATTTATATTATAAAGGGGGATAAATATAAGACTATATTTTAAATATATTTCAGCTTATTTAAATAGCCTATTACCCTTTTCAAACTAATAAGTATACTTAGAATATTCTAATATTATATTAATAATATATTTTAAAATATTCTCAATAATTTCATTATAACTTATTTAGATAATATCTTTATCTATAGTTATAAAATTTAAAAGTAATATAAGGATAAAATTAAATAAGTCTTTAAATAGTCATAAGAAGCTAGTTTATTTCTAAACTTAGAAAAATATAAGTTTTCTATAAAATAAACTAAATATCTAAATTTTATTATTAAAATAGGAGACAATATCTATTATAATTCTAAAAAGATTAAACCTATATGAGAATAAGAAGCTTTTAGGAATATCTATAGTATCTAGAAGTTCCTAAGTTTTATAAACTTCTATTATAGCTTAATTAACTACTTTTCTAACTTAATAGAACCCCTTATATAATTAATATAAAAAGAAATACTATTTTATTAGGATATTATATATTAATAAATATTTAAAATACTGAAGCTTATATTTATCTTAAAGTTAATTATAGCCTAATAGGATTTAGAATAATATATAATAATAGAAGTAGATTACTTCGAAATAGTATTAAATAGTTACTTCTTATGAGAAGATAAGAATAATATATTATAACTAATTACCTACTATTTGATAAGATTTATCCTAACCTAAAAGAATTATATCATTTATAGTAAAAAGCTACTAGTAGTTATATTATATTAAAAAATATAGTTAGTAGAATTACAAAGTATAATAAAACTATTTATTATTCTTTCTAATTATAAGATATTAGAATACTTTATAAGTCTTAAATCTATTTTAAAATAATAAGTTAAATAGACAGAAGTCTTATTAGAATTTAACTTGATTTTAAAATACTATTTAGATTACCTAGTAGAATACTTTAATACTCTCTCTTAATAAAGTTAAGATAATATAATAAAACTAAAGCTTTTAATATAAATCTTTTAACTCTTTTAAATCAACTTTATAGATATAAGTAAGTCTTTTCTAATATTCCTAATTTAAAATATGGAAATAGAAAGAAACTAGAAGGAGGTTATATAGGTAAAAGATATTTATTAGTATACTACTAATAAATTACTAGATAGATATATAATATTCTAAAGCGTTATATTACTAATACTTTAGAATTAAATAATTATAATAATATTAGTATATAGGGTTTGTCTAAATGCTATTTATTAAGTAGTAAAAACATTCCTACTAGAGGTTTTAATATAGATATAAATAGCTAATTATATAATAGAAAATAATAGTATTCTACTATATCAAAACTAGATCTAAATTCCTAAATATAAGTTACTAATAATTATAATCTTCTAAATAACTTATAACTCCTTAGTCTTAAGTTATTTTAATATTAACTTAATATTTATAATACTCTTATAAGACTAATATTAAGACGGTATGTTAAGAGATATTAAATATTTCATATAAATATATAATATCTACTAATATTTATATAAAGGCTAAAGGCGCCACTAGAACTTATTATAACTCCTATTAATTTGTAATAGATTTTAATTATAAATTTTAATTGACTTCATAATAGAATTACTATTTATTACTAAGAAAGACTTAAGGTTTTTAATAGTAATTATAGACTAACTATTTAAATATATCTAATTAGAAATTATAATATCTATAAGTATTAAAACTTATAAAAAGAGTTTTAACATACTTAGTAATAATTCTATGGATTCCCTATGTTAATTATTACTAATTCTAATTTAAATTAAATTAATACTTTTGAAATAATATTATACTAGTTAATAAGAATAATATAATTATTATTAATATTATTTTACTTCTAGATAGATAGTAAGAAAGAAAGAGTAATATTCAAAGTTTACATATTCCTATAAGTATATATTACCTTCTTATAACTAGACTAGTAAGTATATATTACTATATATTAGTTAATATTAAATAATAAGAAGTCTTTAATTATTAAAATTAACTTAAATAGGCTTTTAAATAAATTTAATATTATATTTATGTCATACTTTCAAATAGTAGAATAGATTATTTATTCTACCTTAAAATAAGCCTTAGTCTTCTTATCTTATCTTAGAAATAATATCATTATAACTTAAGTAGTAATAATATATATATAGTAATATAATAAAATAAAGGCTAATAGGATATAATAAGTAGCTAAGAAGTTCCAGATTAGAAATAAAATATAATTATTACTATACTATATTAAGACAAATTAGCTAAACAAGAAGTTTGACTAAATAGCCTCTAAATATTAAGTTATTAATATACCAAACCTACTAAATATTATATTAGATATTCCTATAAGTATCTATTTAATATTATATATTAATTCTATTAAATAGCTAGAAAATAGCCTATTATTACCTTAGTAATATATAGATATATATTTTAATTTTATTTTAGTTTCTTTTTGGGAAGATAGTAAAGCTTAGGAAGAATACAAAGTTGAGGAAATACTAGTAGTAAAGAATACCCCAAGTTGAGGATATAATTATAATATATTAGTTAAATAGAAGAGTTATAATATTCTAATATAAAAACCTTTAGAAAACCTTATTAATAATAAGGCTATATTATAGTCTAAATTATAATATAGAGATATTCAAGAGAGTAATAGACTAAAATCAGTTTACTAATAATAAAAAGCTATATAGGCTATAAATTAAGTAATACAATAGCCCCCAAGAGATATATATAACTAGCTATAAGACTTACCCCTTAAGCACTAAACAAATAAATCAAGTAAAAAGATTATCACCACCCTACTCCCCCTCATAGTCCTAGTAGATATAATAATAGAAAGAATACAATAGGGGGAAGTAAGAGCAGAAAGGCGGTAGAAGAATAGTATTATAATAAGTATAGAATGAGGAACTATATAATTCTAAAGAAACGAAAGTAGAGCTATATAAAAAGGGAAGAAAGAAACTTCTTATAATTTAATAAAAAGAAGAATATAATATACAATTACTTAGAATAAATATAATATAAATTTTCTTATTAAGAGAAGTATCTAATATTAATAGTATTTAAATTTTCTTATTAATAGGACTATTTAATATTAATAATACTTAGGAGAAATATCTTATATAGATTTCTCTAATTAATTAGACTTATTTAAATAATAGTAAGTTACTAATATATCATTAAAACTATTAATAATAAGTATTATTATAATAATAAAGTAGAAAGATAATAAGAAGTATATTATAAACCTAAGCCTTAAGGCTTTTATAAAATATTACTATTAAGGCTTTATATAACTACTACTCTTATAGTTTAATAAAGAGTTTTCACCTTAAGTATAGATTCTTTAAGTTTATTATAATTCTATTAAAGTACTATTAAAATATCTCTTATAGCTAGCTTCTAATATAAGTTATTCATCTAAACAGTAAGTTAGAATTAAAATAATGTAAATACTTAAAGTAATATTCAAGAATTCAATCTTTTAATATAATTAAAATATATCAACTTATATATAATATAAGATACCAAACTTGAAGTAATAATTACAAAAAACATAAATCTTTATCTTAAAGATATTATATAAGCTTCTACTATACTTTATAAAGTCTATAGTATACTTAGCTAATAAATCAAAAAAAAGAATAGTAGAAGTAATATATAAAAAGTATTTAAATTACTTTTAAAAGCTATAAGTTATTATACTTATAGTATACTTCTTATATATAAAGAGGCTTTATATTAAGATGACTATATATTAATAAGACTAATAAAGAAAGTTAACATTATAATATCAATACTAAGGATATAAGAAGTAATTAACTATACTATTATTATCCTCTTTTAATTACTTATAAAGAATTTATAATAAGTTCTACTTATTTAGTTTTAATTTTAGCTTTATAGAGAAATAACTCAACATATTATTCAATAAATATAATATCTTCAAAAAGCTCTAGGAAGTACTTAAGATTTATTTAAAAAGTTAAGTATTATTTCCCAAAATCCTTAATATTATTATTACCCTAAGTATTAAAGTCTTCCTATTTAATAACTTAAATAAAGATACTATATATATATATAGTTACTATTTATATTAATCGTAACCCTATAGTAAATAGAGTAATCTCAAAAATAGCAAATTACTATAGTATTACTAAATTACTGAATAGATTCAAACTACTCTTTAAAATCTCTCTAGAAGATTCAAAAGAACTCCTAGCTATATATCTCTATATAATTATAAAAAGCTATATAATAAACTAAAGAAACTAAGATTCTAATAGTATTATTTACTAATAAGTTAGTATAATTAGACTTTTAGATATTTTTAAACAATTTAATATCTATATAATAAAAGAGTTTTATAAGTAATATGATATCTACTTTTAAGATTACTACTTTAAGGGGTTTTAAAGTATTTAAAAGTAATCTTTTAACTTTAGATATCATATTAGATATTATTACCAAACCTAAAAGCTCTTTTAAGTATAGTAGTATGATTATGTTTAATTAAATTCATAAGAAATAGAAAGAGGTAGAAAGAAGTATTTTAGGAAGCTTTAGAAGTCTCTTGAAAATAAGACGCTAGAGATATTATAATCCCTAATACTACAAAAATCTAATAATACTCTAAAAGGTTATTATATTTACTAAATGTATTCTAGTAAGTAATTATATTAAGTATATAGTTAACTTATTAATAATACTATAAGGAATACTTTATTTCGAGGTATAGTAAACATATATATTTAACTTCTTAATAGTAGGATTCATAAAAGGTTAGTATATAATTTAGAAGCTTTTCATAAGATCCTAAAGTGAGGAGTAGTTTGAAATATTTAAATAATAAATCTTATAATCCTTTATTCTATATAGATTTTAAATATAAGTATTTATAATTACTTCTTCTATTATAATAGGTTTTACTAATCTATAGTATAATAGTAATAGAAAGATTACCTATTAATTAGTATTAACTTATTAAGAGAGTAATATATATTATATATAATCTTACTATATAGATATAAAGTAGTATTATAATTATTTGTTATTATTATTCTTATATTATATAGTATATAGTATTATATAAAGCTTTAGATTTATAATATAGTAATTACTTATTAATTACTATATATTTAGCTATAGCTAGTACTAAATACTTAGTACCTATTACTAGTAAGATATAAAGAGTATATTACTATAAATATAGTAATATATATAGTTATTATATATCTTATAGTATAACGCAACTAATAAAGAAATTGATATAAAGTAGATATACTAATTATAATTATACAAAGTTTAACTTTAAATTAATTAGGAATTAGTTATAGTAATTAATAAGAAGATAGAAAAATTAAAGTTATACTTTAACAGGTAATATATCTACTAATAGTTACAATAGAAAGCGGACTATTAGCCCCTTCTATATAAAATATTATAATATTAAGAAATATAAATATATTAATTATTCTGAATATAATGATCAGATAAGTATTACTAAAGTATATTACTATTAATTTACCCTATAAAAATATAAGAACTATAAAAAAGCTCACTTTTTATTTAAATATTATAATTAAGAGTATTTTATCGTTGCGAAGTTAGTAGTATTTAAATTGAATAAGAAATTTTAAAACATAGTATTTGAATAACAGTTTTTAAGGATAAATATAGATATCAAAGCTATAATACCTTTTTTAATAATTCTACTATTAGAAATACTATTTTAAATAAAAATATAGAGTGTTATTTGATCTTAGAAGATTCTTGTGACTTTACTTCTATTAAGAGTAATAAGATTTTTACTAACAAATAATATTAAAAACTATTTAGAAAGAGTAATTATTTTATTTCTAGAGTTATTTTATACTTAATATTTTATAATAGTAGTATTAGACTTATTATTTTGAAGAAAGTTTTTAAAATTATTATTCAAACTATTAGTACTTTTATAATTTATAAAGATCCTACTTAATATAGTAATTTAATATCTAATTAGCTTTTATTATTTTATAGTAAGAGTAGTAGGTTCGAATCTTATAACAAATAATTGCAACTGGTAGGCATATACCTTCCGATTGTATAAACTAAATATAGTAACTATTATATATAATTAGGAGGTAAAATCTGATATATATTATATATAACTTAATGTGGCTACATGTATTACATAAGGCTTTGTTTTAGATAGTTTTAATAAGGTGAGGCTTATAGAGATAGTATTAATACCTGAGGTTTAATTAATATAAATTCTACCTCTTAAGTATATTATTCTTAATATACCCCCTTAGCCTTAAGGGTTCTACCTATAGGTTAGTCTTTTGAAATAATACTAATTAAACTTTCTATTTATATCTTATAAGAGGCTCTTTTTATTACTTTAGTATTCTTATCAAACTTCTACCTCTATACTAAGAAGAATAATATTATTTATGAGTTATTTAGATACCTTTTATTAATTAGAAAATACTTCTAATATCTTAAGTCTTTCATTTAATCTTATTATCATTATAACTTAGGATTTATAGATTCTAATTAGTATATAAAAGCTTTATTAGAGTTTTCAAATATTAGAAATTCATTTTAAAGTTTTTCTTCTAATTATAATCTTAAGTAATTTGATGAATCTATCATATTAATCTAAATCATAAAAATATAAAACTAGTAGCTCTAGAGAGACTTTATAAAGTTATTAGTTATAAGGTCTCTTAGAAGTATATATTTCTATTAGTTTATCCGGAGGGTAATACACGACACATATAATCTTACCATATAAATATAAAGTAGTACTCTAATTACTCATTATTATTATTATTATATTAGATAATATATAGTACTATATAATACTTTCCATCTATAGTATAATAACTACTTACTAATTACTACGCGTCTAACTATAGTTAATACTAGATGCCTAATATCTATTATCAATAGGGCGTAGAAGGTATACTACTATATATATAGTAATATATATAGTTACTACACACTTTATAGTATAGCATAACTAATATTAATAACTTTTTCCTTTTACTATATATTGTAATACCTATCTATTTATATACAAAACAGTATCTTTAGTGATCTATATTCTTTTATTTTAATCATATTTAAATACCTATTTATCTATTCTATTTAAATTACCTATCCCTTTATTTATATAATTCAAATTAATAGATCTCTTAAAAGTATATTTCAATATATCCTTTATAGAAGTATTAGTAATATTATTGTTTCTATTGATTTATTATACTTTATAGAATTTATAATATTTATATAACTACTTGAATATTATAATATTAATGATAAAATACTTTTCTTTAATGGTATTAAGTTTACTAAAATATTTATAAAGTAATTATAAGTTAATATATATTATAATTAGAATCTAAAGGCCTTTTTACTATTAGAGGATTCTTTTAAGTAATATAACTATAATATAAGTAAAGTTTATACTAATTATTATGGTATAGATTTCTAAGATTAATATACTTCTAATAATTCTTTTACTTTTAATAGAAGAATAATATATAAAATTACTATAGAAGTCAAATTAATTATTATTAATAGTAGTCTCTTAACTTAAACTTATTATAAATTCTAATTACGATAAAAGATTTGTATTATTAGTAAATAAACTATTAATAAAAGCATAAAGGTATATTTTAGAGAGGTTCAATAGTATAAAGTTCAAACGATAGGTAAAATATTTAATTTACTACTTAAGGTATTTATTAAATATAGTAATATTATTACTAAAGGGTTATTATTCTTATATTATATAGGAAAGGTTAAATAATTTTAAATTAGTATATTAAAATAAGATATACTTTATATACATATTATTTGATATTTACTTTTTTAAATACTTTAGGTATTATATTTATATTAATATAGACTAGTTTCTACTTTTCATATGTTTAGTATAAGTAGAAGGTATTACTGTTAAGTGATAAGATATTTCTATTAAATATTAATAATATTACTTTCAAGAAGACTAATTTAAGTCTAACTTTAAATAAGGCTTTTTAGAATTCCTTATTCTTATAGTATAAGAAGGTAGTATTTAAAAAGCTAAGGGTATTACTAATTTATATATTTATAAGACTAAAAGTATCATTTTCAAAATATAAGATAAAGAAGTATAGGTTATATATTAATATTTCTATTTAGAATTATTCCTTATAGTACTTAGAATAAATTACCTATTAGTAAGTATTAGCTTTAGTAAGGCTATATAGTAGTTTAATAATAATTATAATAAAGCTAGGGGGATATTAATCTTCAAAATATAAAAGTAGTTTAATTAGAATATACCTTATACATTTTATTCTAACTTTAATATAGATTTATATAATATTATTAAACTATATTATTATATTATTATACTAAAGGAAAATTAAAGTTATAGCTAAAATTAACTATTAGTTACTTTATTAGATTATTAGTAATTATCTTAGTATTTCAAACTTACTATTATCTCTAAAACTTCAAATTATAAGTCTTAACTTAACCTCTTATATACTTTATTAATATCTTTATTTCTGGTTTTATTAATAATATAAGACTTAAAGTATTTATAATCCTTATAGAGAATAGGATTATACTAAACAATCTTTAGGATATTGTTAATAATAATATTCTCCACTTTTTTTGAATTAGTTTTTGAAATAGTAGTTTAAATATTATAATAAGACTTTGTTATAGAAATTAAACACTAATATTATATCTAGCTATTGCCTAGCTATGAAGTATATTATAAAATATAAGTCTTAGCTGAAATCTAGAGAAAGTAAGCTATTCTTATATATTATAAGAGTTAAAGTTAGTTAGATCTAAATTGTTCAAAGTTGAAATAATATATTACTAACTTTTTAAATAAAAAGGGGACTATTATTAATAATGGTAGTAGTATTACTATTATATATAATAATTATAATTTATAGTATTTATTAAGTATTCTAAATCTCTATAGAGATAACTATAGATAAAGTTAGGATATTACTATAAGAATATATATCTCTATATATATATATAATTAGATCTCTTAAAGTAGTAATATAAGCTTTTATAGATTTCTTCTAAATGTTTTGAAATATTAACATTTTAAAAATATAACCTAATAAGATGTCTTAATTACTCTTAAAGTATAGTTTTATAGCTTTAGATTAAAACTCTGAGAAACTATAAAAGAATTAAATAATATATATCTTACTATTATAAGAATATAGCTAAAAGCCTTAACTAGGAAAAATTCAGATATATAGGTAGGGTTTATATTACTATATAGACCATTGTTTAAAGGATCTAAGTTGTAATCTTTCGGCTGAAAACTCTTTCTAGTACCTTAGTAGCTGTAGCTGGCTGGTTGCTAGCTGCTGACTATTCTGAGTACAATATGCCTGAATGTCCTATTGCTATTACTAGTAGTCGCCTTATTCTTTATAGGTCTGACATCACTATAGTTCGCAATATATATACCTCTAGTTTGCTATTATCTACTAAAAATAAAAGTAAGAATAATAATAATAATTAGAATGATAATAATAATAAGAGTAGAAGATCTAGAATTATAGAGACTTTTTTATAACCCCCTTATTATTTTAATAATAATATTAATATAGTTATACTTATTATTAATAATTATATCTCTTCTATTAAAATCTATTTAATAGGTTTTTAGTATTAGTTTATTTCTAATAATAATATTATACTTAATATAAAAAGAGAGTTTGTAAATAATAGTATTTTAATAGAAGGACTTCTTATTAAGAAGTATAAGATTTATTTAAATACTATTATATTTCGTTTTATAGTTTTATATCTACTAGCTATTAGTTTATTATTAAAAAGTCTGCTATTTCTAAAGTTATTATTCTTAAAAAAGCTATAGTTATAAAGAAGGTTTTTATTATTAAGAGACTTATTATATTTTTAGTATTTATTATACTTATAGTACTTATTATTCTTATAATACTTATGGTTCTTATTATCTTTATAAAGAAAGATTGGAAATACCTTTATAAGAATATATCTAAGTTTTAAATATAAAGATTATATTACTTCATATATATTAGTTGGATTATTATTAAAGTATATTAGTTTTTCTAGTTTGGGGATATATTTTGTAGAATAATATTTGAGTTATAGTTATTTAGTTTAGAGATATACATTTTAGAATGATATTTTAAATTAGTTAAATAGTTAATAGAATTGTTTTTCTTTAGAATATTATTATTAAGTATTTAGTATTAATATTATTCTAATTATTCTACTTTTTATAATATTAGATTAGTTATTTTTTAAGTTTCTAAATAGTTTTTAATATATTAGTTAGATTGGCTATAGTTTTCTATATATTATATTCAATAGGCTACTTAGCTTATTTTATAAGGAAGTATTTATTATTTCTATCTTCTTATTTCTTAATAATTTCTTCTACTTTTAATTCTATAAAATTATCTTTTAGTTTAAAGAGAATAGTTTAGTTATTAGTATCTTTTTGCTATTTTGTTTATAGTTTAAATGAGGAGATAGGAAAGATATTATATATCTAGTAATATTACTTTAATAGATATATTCTATATACTTATTCTTTTATTTTCTCTATTACTAAGATTTTAATATATCTTAATATTAACTTTTTATATTTAAATTTGAAGTTTTTTATTAATAGCTTAATAACTACTTCCTAATTATATATATATAGTTAATATTATAGGTTATATACTTTTATTTAGCTTCCAATTACTATTTACTAATATTCTACTATTTAGTAATATATTTAGTTAATATAAGTAATTTATTTAGTAATATTCTATATTATCAGGTTTTTTTTACTATATATTTAATTATCTTTAAGTAGAATTTATATAGTTCTTTATTAATAAGTATCTAGTAGTATTATATCTATTATTATTATATATAAATATAGCTTTCTTTAGTTATACTATTTCAACTATAGGCGAATTATTAGTAAATATTCTAAGGTGGTATTTTAATATTTAGTATATTTACTCTATTTGACGATTTATTTATAAGTAGTATACTATTAATGATTATTATTTGATTAGTTATTCTATTATGAATTCTTTTTAAAATTGGCTTATGAGGAGTTTATCTCTATTACTAATAATACTTTCTAGAGTATTAAATTGATATTCTATTTTTTATAAGGTATTACTATTAGGTTTATAGCTATTATTTCTTTTATTATAAGAATAAATATTATGAATTTTATAAATTTATTTATAATAATTAGAATAGTATTATATATATTGTTATTTCTATAGGTATTTTCTAGAAGTTTTATAATAAAATATATACTAATGTTTTAAAATAGGCTTATTAAAATAAGTAGAAACTATAATTAGTCATATAGTTTATATTTTAGAATTCTAATTGTTTAGTAGATCTAATAAGATATTATATAGTCTTATATATCTATAGTTATATTATTTTAGTAGAAGTTTTATTTTATGAAGTTATAAGTCTTATTAGTATTTATATAGTTTATTTTGTTTTTATTATAGTATAGGTAAATGAGTTTATACTTTAGGGATTTTATATTAAGTATAACTAGTTTTCTTTAAGAGAAGAGTATTTTTTCTATATTTATTAAGTATTCCTTCTAGCTACTAGCTATTTCCTAAGTTCTTTCTATATATATTTAGTAATTTTTATCATAGGTTTATAATTGTTTAATAATTTATTTAATATCTTTAAAATTCCTTATAGAATATATTGTCTTGTTTTTTATAAGACTTCTTACTATTAAATATAAGATGTATTATATTAGAATAATAATTCTAGCTTTTTATAAGTTTTTTTGACTTATTAGTACTTATTAGGTATTTTCTATTATTTTATATTTCTCTTTACTATAGGTAATTATAGTTATAATTATTATTATACTTTTAGTATTTTTAAAGGGGTAGTATTTTTAAGAGGTTAAATGTTTTCTATTTCTAGGTTTAGCTTTTATATTAAGATATCCTTTTTATATTTATATTATTTAGATAAAAGCTTTTACTAATTTTAAGCTTTTGTTAGTTTTAGCGACCTTTTAATAGGTATTTACTAATAATAGCTTAGTAAGTTATAATTTATCCATAAGAATTAGTAGTATATTACAATATTCTACTTTTCTTTTTATATAGTTTAATTATTAGGATAATCTATCTTTTAGATTAGTAGTTTTAAATTAGTATTTTAAATTGAAATTAAATACTAAGAGTTTATAGATCTAAGAGATAAGCTTTTTCTAAAGGTTTTATATTAGTATTATAATAATATTTATTTAGTTTAATAATCTATTAGGATTATAAACTTCTTTAAAAATTCTATTAGATAATATTTCTAATAGTTGAAGTTTTTAATAATAGCTAGGAGTTTTTATGAATTTATTTTCTATTTTTATCTTATTTTATTAAACTTCTTAGAGTAGTAGGTAATTAGTTATTATTAGTTTTCTACTTTTTATAATAAGATATTTAAGATTACTTATTATAATATATCTATTTTTATTTTAGTATTCTTAATAGGATCTTAATATTAGAGAATAGTTATTAAATAGAAAGTATCTTATAGTATTAAGAATAAAGATTTTATATTTTCTAATTATAAGAAGATTCTTTTCTCTATCTTTCTCTTAAAGAGTACTATAAGTAGTATTATTAGTTTTAAGTAATTAGTAACAAATGTGTAGTAGAAGTTATAGAAACCTAGGAATATTTAGAGTTTTTCAAATATTTCTAATAGCTTCTATTTAATAATAGTTTAAATTCTTATTAAATTTATTTTAACTCTTTTTTAAATAATTATATAGTTCAAAAGACTTGTTTTTTCTATATAGAATTTATATTTAGAAAGTTTAATAAAGAAATATATCTTATATAATTTGGTAAGTATTTATAATAGTATTTTAATATAATTATTTCTAGTATTTATTATATATATTCAAATATTATTTATATATATTATATAGTATATATTAATTAAACTAGTAAGTATATAGTTAATATATATTTAGAAAGTTATTAATATATATACAAGATTAAATAATATTACTATATATTTATAGAAACTGTATTATATTCTAAATATTATTATCTAATAATTCTCTAGTTTAATCTTAATATAACAATAAGTATTTTCAAAGTTAATTTTTAAAATCTATATCACTTTCTAGAGTCTATTTAAGAGTTTATTAATTAGTAGTAATAACTATTAGTTTTTAATTATAATTTTATTAAGGTTGTTATAGGTAATATAGAAATATAAAGAGTTATTTTTCTTTAGTATAAAAA
>QAPG01000551.1:0-18929 GCA_004366825.1 Colletotrichum spinosum
TATATATATATATATATATATATATATATATATATATATATATATATATATATATATTAATAAACAAGACTCTTATTACTATATTAAGTTAATGAGGCTTCCTATAAGTTCTTATTAATTTATGATAGCTCTAACCTGCTAATAAAAGTTTAATATATTAGTTATCAATCTTTAGACTAAACTTAAATGTCTAATCCTTTTGATATGTTAACCAAATAGGTTTAAAAAAACTTAAAATATCTGATTCCTTCTTATACTTATATAAAGCTTCTTATAGAATATCTTATTACTAATGAGATATATATAATATCTTATTACTAATGAAATATATAGAATATCTTATAACTAATTAGATTACTAAAGTAGTAATCTTTACTTACTAGCTTATTGACATTTTAAAGTATTTTAACTATATTATAATTTTCGAACTTCAAGTTTAATATAGCTTTAGGAACCTTTTGATACAAAACGTTTAGTAATAAAATAATTATAATACATTCTTCATACATAATCTAATTTCTAACAAAATATATAAAGCTTATTATAATAATAAATAATTATACTTTAACTTAGTATACTATATATCTTATATAAGAAGTAGTCCTTAAGATATTACTTCTTTATTAGAAAGCCTTTTAAAGTATTAGTCTTTTCTTGATATTTTGATACTAACCTCTTAGTAGTAGTATTCTTAATACTACTAAAGCTTCTTTCTTTATAAAGCTATAATATCTTCTACAGATATTTAACTACTAAAACTATTACTTTAAATACTTAGTTATTAAACTTCTAATACCATAAGTATTACTATAGTCTAAGTTTAAAGTAATAGAAGAAGGTAAAAGTATAAAGCTTTAAAGCTTCTAAATTAAAGGTATTTAAAGCTCTTTAAATAACTAAGTATTTAGTATAAAGCTTCAGTAGAAGTATATAGCTCTTATGCTAAAGTATATAAAATATACTACATAAGTATAATTCTTATAAAATCAAGTTAATCAACAAGTAAGGGGTGAATACTATTAACTTAACTGATCTAAAAGTTAATATAATATTATAGTAATTATACTATTAGGTTTATAAGCTATATAATAACTTTATTGTAACTTACTAAATCTTACATATTTCAGAAGCTTCTAGTTATAAAGTATGGCTAATTTAAGTTACTATTAGTTAATCTTTGATTTTATATAGAGTAGTACTTTTATAAAAGAAGTGATAGGAGTAATATAGTTAGAAGCTTTTAGAATTAATAGTATTAGAGTAACTAATAGTTTAATACTAAATAGTTATATTAATATAGTCTCTATAAGGGAAGGCTGTCATTTAAAAAGAAAATAAGTACTACTATAGTAGTTATTAAATTTTCTAATAGTATAGGTATTAATATTATAATATGATATATTATATCACTTAAGTTACTAATAGCCATAGGAATCAATCCTGATAGTATAGCTATTATTATGTACTTACTAGTAGCTTCTAAGATTTCTTCTTGTTTAGATCTAGTTATTTTTAATATAACTATAGATATTACTATAGATATTATATATTTAGATACTATGCATTTAGTAGTTATTCATTATGATAGAGCTATTACTAAAACTTCCAGCCTTATCTCTTCAAGAGGTAGAAGTTGAAGAATTATGAGGGTTTTATAATAAGAGAATAATTAATAGTAGAAAATAGAGATTTCTATAAGTATTAGTATATCTGGAAGATACCGCATGCTATATATACTCTTCCTATATAAATATAAAGTAGTATTCTAGTTATTTGTTATTCTTATCACTATATTATAGAATATATAGTACTATAAAAAACTCTAGATCTATAGTATAGTAACTACTTACTACTTACTATATATTCTTAACTATAGCGAGTATTAGGTACTTAGTCCTTATTATGAATAGAATATAGAAAGTATATTACTTTATATATAATACTATATATAATTACTATATATCTTATAGTATAGTATAACTAATACTAATAACCTTTCCTTTTACTATGTATCTTACTATTTATCTATTTATATATAAAATAATACTTTTAGTAATTTCTGCCTTTTTATCTTAATAGTATTTAAATATCTATTCATCTTGTTTTACTTAAATTACTTCTCTTTCTATTTAAATAGTTATATAGTTCAAATGAATAAATATCTTGAAAATATGGTTTAATAAACTTTTTATAGAAGTATTAGTATTATTATTATTATTCATTTACTATACTTCATGAAGCTTATGATATTTTCATAGTTATTTTAATATTATAATATTAACTTTAAATTAATTCTCTTTAGTAGTACTAAGTTTTATAAAGTATTTATAGAGTAAGTATAAGTTAGTATATATGATAGTTAGAATGTAAATGAGTTTTGAGTATTAGAAAATCTTCTTAAGTAATATAATTATAGTATAAGTAAAGTTTATATTACTAATTATAATATGGATCTCTAAAATAAATAGACTCCTGATAATTATTTTATTCCTAATAAAAGAATAATATATATAAAGTCATTCTAGAAGTTAAATTAATTATTGTAAATAGTAGTCTTTTAACTTGTGATTATGATAAATCTTAGTTAAAATAAGAAATTAATATTATTAATAAATACATTATTAATAAAAGTATAAAGGTATATTTTAAAGAAGTTAAGTAGTATTAAGTTGAAGTTATAGTTATAGTGTTTAATCTATTACTTAAGATGTTTACTAAATATAGTAATATTATTATTTAAGGATTCTTATTCTTATGCTATATAGGAGAGATTGAATAGTATTTTAAGTAAGTATCTTAAAATAAAATATATTGTATATATATATTAGCTAATACATATTTTCTTAAGTTATTTAAGTATGATATCTATATTAATACAGACCAATGATTACTTTTAGTATTTTGAATATATATAGAAAGTATTACTATTAAATAATAGGATATTTCTATTAAATACGAGTGATATTACTTTTAAGAAGACTATTTGAAGTTTAATTTTAAATACAGTTTTTAGAGCTTTTTATCTTTATAGTGTGAGAAGGTAATATTTAAGAAGCTGGGGGTATTTTTACTTTATATATTTATAAAACTAAAAGTATGTCTTTAAAGTATATGTCGGGTTAAATATGGTACTAAGGTAGCTAAAGCTATAGTGGTAGGTGACTAAGTAGTCGACCTACTTATTTAAGCTAATTAGAGTAGAAAGATTATCGTACAGATTTATCCCTATGTCGCGCAGTATATATATATGTATTATAACCTAAATATAGATATTATAAATAAAGATAACTAGTTATATACTATTTATATAATTAATTAATTATAAGATTTACTAATTATAGAGAAATATCAATTAGTAATATTTTATTACTATTAATACTATTTACTACTATTTAACTATAAATGAATAAGGAATAACCTAAAAGAATAAGATTATAATACTTCTGAAGAAGGTTTCTAGAAGTCTATATAATAAGAATAGATAAATCTAAAGTTATTATAACTATATATTACTTTAAGATATTAATATAAGCTCTAGAAACTTAAATAGTAAAAAAAAGAAATAAAGGCAAATTCGTAACGACTTATTAGCTTAATATTGTTTATATCTATTATATAATAAATTAATAATTTAAGTTTATACTAACTTGCGAAAATAAGAATATAATAGTAAATATATTGGAAATTAATATAAATAAGAGAAAGAAATATATAATGAATAAACTATTTTTTCTTGTTACTGATTTTAGATATTCTATATATGTTTGAGAAGTAAAGAAATAAGAAGAAATTAACTTAATAATTATAATACTATAGTATATTTTATAATAAAACCCCTTAGTAATAATAATAATTTAAAGATTAAAGGCTATCTAAACCTTAAAATCTAGACTTTAGTGAATATGTTACCCTATAGTAAAAAAAGAAGAATTAAAAAAAATCTTATTTATTAAGTAAAAAGATTCTAAATACTAATATAGAAAGGCTATTAATATAAAATAACTATAAATACTTCTAATACTTCTTCTTAAAGTATTTTATAAGTAATTATAATAAGTATTTAATAAAAGTATCGAGAGAACTAGTAAGTTTATAATATTAAGACGAATAATACTAAAGCTAAAAGTATTATAAAACTATTATTTATTATTCTAATTTCTAGATAGTCTCTAAATATTCTCCTATATATTAATAATATAAGGAATTAATTAATATTATCTATAAATAATATAAATAATATTGAATAGATATTCAAATATATAACTATTTAGCTAAATATAATTACTATATATCGAAGAAATCTAAAGAAGAAGATATTTAATCATCCATAATAAAGTCTAAAATATAAAGAAGAAAGATAACTATAAGAAGTAATATAAGAAAAGAAGATATATATTAATAAAAAGAAGTAGATATTACTACTTATTTAATAAGTATATTAATTCTCTTTCTTAAACCTACTTTCTATAATATACTAAGAAAGAATACTATTCTATATATTCATAGATATATATAATAGTAACATATAATACTTATTCTTTATCTACTATTATTTCTATTTACTACTAGTAGTATATTTATATAACTACAATATATAGCTATAATTACAGATATTAAGTTAATATCTATACTAACTCTAATATTATTCCTCGCTTTAGCTAATTATAATATTCTATATATATTATTAAATATAATAACCAGATAGAATTAACCTTAGGAAATTTTTAGAAACTCTAAATAGAAGATATATATAGAATTCTACTTAAAGCAAACTTCTATTTAATAATTATACTTTGTCTAATAAGTGTATATACTTCTAAAATTATACTTCATAGAGAAATACTTATAATTAAGATATAATAAAGTTATATTAACTATCAATATTTCCTTAATTTATTATTCTAGATTATATCTTCTTCCCTAGATTTTATTAATAATCCCAAGGCAATATAGAATAATTAAAATATAATAATTTATATTAGTAAGTATAAAGAAGTATTCTCATAAGTTAGAATAAAGATACTAATTAGTATATATTAGAAAGTTATACCTTACTAATAGGAAAAGTAAGTTATACTATTTAATAGAAATATAAATATTAATAATATATATATGAATTACTATATATAAATATAAAAAGAATAAGACTTCTACTTTAAAGACTTTTAAAATACTTACTTAAGAAACCTTATAAAACTAAGAAGAAGTATACTTCAGTATAATAGAAAGAGAAATCTAATAATTATTTAAAAACTACTTTATCAATAGAAAAATGTACTTATTTATAACTAAGGAAACTATGAATAGAACCTAATAGAAATATTTAATAAAGATATACTGATTTAGAAGATAGAAGAAAATATTAAAACTAACTAGAAAGGCTACTACTACTTAAGATAAGAAATTAAGAAAACCCTTAAATATTTTAAATAACTCCTAAAACTTAGATAATTAATACTTATTAAGAAATAATACTTTTTTATATTAAAAACCTTAAAAGTTGAAATAACTTTTATATAAATAATACTATTAATATGAACTATTAAGAATATATTAATATTAAGCTTCTAGTTAGTTAAATTACATATCTAAGTAATTATACTTATATAAAACTTTATTATAAAGAGATAACTCTAAATAGAATAAGTAGTAATAAGAAGGATTATAGAAACCCTTAAAAGTCTCAATATATTTTAAAAGAAGTTATTAGATATCTCTTGAATAATATATTATTTTTAGTTGATCTTATAAGAAAATCAAAATATTATTTAGTAAGATATATTAAATAAATGATAAGTATATAAATAAAAAATATAATATCTTTGAAAATAAAATATAGATATTTATTACTAGATATATTGACTATAATATTAAATGACACTCTATAAGAAGAATATTTATTAATATATTAACTACATAAATATATATATATTCTAAGATATTAGTTATACTAATTTAGAATAACCTCTTAAATATCTAAATAGCTATTATAATTAGGAATGAACTTAAGATACCTATAGTATGTTATAACTACTATAAAAAGAAATATAAACTTTATAATATTCACTAAAAATCATAACTATATTAATATAATTAAAATATTTCAAGTAATAATAACTAGGATTAACTTATTTAGCTATATCTATTTAAATTCTTAAACTTAATAAGAAAGAGTTATTAAAAAGATATATATAATTATATATTAAGTATATAATATAAATAGTATTTTTAATGATATTATTAATAAGATAAAGCTAACTATTAACAAACTATATAAATAGATTATAGAAATCCTTAAAAATTAATAATAATAATTTGAATAGAAGAATAATTATATTATAAATTATAATCAGTTTCTAGCTAACTATATATAAAATAGCTAAAAGTACAATTAATACTTTAACTACTAGTAGTTATATTAACCTTTATATTAAATCAGTAATAGTAATACCTTAAAGCTACTTTATAAAGAACTTTAAAATAAAAATATATATAGTAAATATTAGTTATATTTAAAACTAGTAATAGAATACTAATTAATTAAATTTATACTTAAAAAATATAAAGTAGTAATACTATACTTTTAAAAGGTATTTATTATTTATATAGAATTAGCAAAAGAAATTACCATTTATCTTAATAATACTATATTAATAAAAATAACTATAAAAGCACTATATAATAATATAAATCAGATATTAAAAGAAAACTTTAAAGAAATATACTTTATAATAATAAACAGTAAAATTAAAATAATTAATCCTGGGAAGCTTATAGAAATCATCTAAAATTATACTTATTATTATTTTATAATACTAATTAAACTAGAAACTTTCCTAATCTTAAGGTTTTCTATAATTATATTTATGAATATTCTTTTACATATAAAAGGAAGAAGACTTTTTATCAAATGTATATAATAATTAAAACTCTTTTAGAAGATTATACTTAATATTCAACTTAATAGAACTATTCTAAATATAAATATAAAGTTTAGAAATAGATAAAGTATTATAAATCTTAGTATAATTTAAATACCTATACCTTTGAGAAATATTAACTTTAATATTATATTAATAATTATCCTATTTCCCTTCAGTCTTTTCCATATAAATTAACTCTAAGTCTATCTTAATAACTTTAATAATAAAATGAAATAAAAAAGAATATGTTTACTGATAGAGAAAGATAATAAATATTTATAGTTTTTAGTTTAAAGAGATTCCTATAGTAAAACTATTAACTTCTTTATAAAAAGAGAAATATAATAATTCTATATGAGATCTCATTACTCTAATATTTAGAAATTAAATATCATTCTCAATAGAATAAGTCAAATTATAACTATTGATAAAATTGAAACAATGATAAAAAACTACTACTAATACTGAATAAATAGTAAGACGCTATATTAATTTAAGTTTAGCCTTAAGAAAAACTATACATTTAATATAAATATTATTATTTAAATTATATACTTTAATAGTAATAAGCCTATATTATATATAGTTAATATATTAATAATATTTATAACTATAAGGTTTATAAGAAGTATCTCTATAGAAGACATATAACATATATTAAAAACATATTAAATTAATATATACTAAAATCCCCTAGATAGAACTATTACTAATATAAAATGAAATTTTACTACTAAAAACCTCAAAGGAAAGCTAATAATATAAATCGTAAAATAAAGGTTATACTAACTAAAACCTATAATAGTATTAGTAAAATTAAATAGTATTATATCTCCTTATAGAAAGCGTAAAAGATTATATATAATAAGACATTAGAAATACTAAAAAAAGAAATAATTTAAAATATAATTAAATTAATTAATAATACTAATAGTCATAATAGTTTTATACTAATCTTACTTAGTTTTGAAATATGCTTATACTTCGATATATCATCACTATAATCTTTAAATATAATACGATATATAATAGTTATTTACAAAATAATAAAAGAAATATATAAGATTTATACATAATACTAAATCTCAAATGCTTTAAGTATATATAATAGTCTTTTTACTATATCTATCTACTAATTCTTACTATAATTAGATATATGTATGTATTAAAAATATTAAGATTAGATAAACCCTTTAAACTCATCTTAATTAATAATAAGATATATATTATAGAAATGCAAAATAGGCTTAATACTCTCTAAATAATAATAGTTAAGCTATACTACTAATTTTAAGTTAAAGATAAGAATAATAAAAATCTTTATAAAAATAGAACTAAAAGAAAGATCCTATTGAAAGAATAATTATAATAATAATACCTAAAGAACAACTAAAGCAATAAAGATAACTATATAAAAATAATACTTTTATTATAAAACTTAACCTCTCTAATACTATGTATTATAATATCTACCTTATAATGAAAGAAATAGAAGTAGTAGCTAGGATTATTAATCTCTATTAATATAGCTTTATTATAATACTAAGTAAGCTTTCTAAAAGACTATATACTAAAGAGTAAGAAACCTTATTAGTAAAAAGAATATTATACCTTAAGCATTCCAATATCTAAAGATATAAATAAATAAAAGTCTTTAGCTTTAAATTTGTTAATGAAATTAAGACTATAGATGATATATTATCTAAAGAATTATAACTAGTCATCAGAAGATTTAATAATTAAAAGAAAACTAATATTTTATATAATTACTAATCATATAATACATCAGTTATTACTTCATACTAATAGTATTAGTACTATTATATTCTAATATTTCTATAGAAATCTACTTCTATAATATTACTTAAATATATATATAAATAGGAATACTACTTAGCTACTTTATCTTAATAAAACTACCTATTAGCTTATAATAGATATATTTAGAAAGTATTATTATTATTATTGTCTAGCTATTATATAGTTTCTTAAACTTAAATATATATATATATATATATAATATATTCTAATTATTATAAAGAAAGACTTAAGATAGAAACTTTATTATATAGCTTATATCTTATAATCTTCAAGATAAATAATTTATATTTTAATAATATAAATATATAGATAGATACTATGCTTAGCTTCTATTTATTTAAATTAAATAGAAAGAAAAGAAGAGTTTTAATAAGTAGGATTTATAATAAAACTAAAGTCAATATTTATAATTAATTAGCTCCTTATTTCTAATAGAAGTATAATAGTCTTTAGAGATAATAGTAATATAACTCTTATCTAAAAAAGCTAAAATAAGAAGATTAGATTTATTAATTATACTTCTAGTAAAATAATGTTAGTATATATTAAATAGTAAGTTTAAGAAGTATATGTAACTTCTATATACCAACTATAAGTATATTTTAATCCTTCTACTATAGCTTAATACTAAGGCTTAATAGAAGAAAATATCAAGAAACTTAATAAGTGTTTTATATAATAAATAAATAACTTAAAATAAAATCTAATATTTATCCCTATTAATCTTAAGGAGATAAAGCTCTATATTTCTATTAGTAGACCTTTTATTAATAATGAAGATATAATATCTTAATTAGGATTTATTATTATGCGCAAGATAAAAAGAGATAATAAAAATAATAATATTTTTAAACTTAGAAATAATATTATCTATTTTCCCTCTATTAAATTAAAAATATTATATAAAGCATATCAGCCTCTAAAGTCTATAAAAGAACTATAGGAATCTATATAAAATATATAATGTCTACTACTTTTAAATAGGTACTTAAATACCTAAAGATACTAATACTCCTAATAGTAGTTTATACTAACTCTTACTCTTTCTATAAATAGCTTATTAAACTAAATACTACTAGAAGGAAATATTTTATAATGAATATTATAGCTTTCTGACAATTATATAAGTAAAAGGAGATCTTTAATATCTTCTAGATCAATAGTAAAGATAACTTTATAAATAGCATAATCAAAACGTCTAATACCTAAATTCTTAGAATATTTATAATAATAAATAAGGCAATAATATAAATAGAGAAATAAATTATAGTAACTACTAATAATAATAAGAGGAAAAAATAAAAATAAAAAGAGGGTATATAAGATAATGAGAAGAAGGTAATAGTGAGAGAAAAAAGTATATTAAAATAGGAGCCTAAGGTACTTAATATAATATTAAATAAAAGGCGTATTTGTATAGAAAAATACTATTTATAGTATTTTTACAGTTTTTAGCGCGATTGAAAGGACTTTTATAACTAGAGGCGATTTTATGCTAATTTTACATTTTATACTATTTTAGTATTTTATACTACTTTTACATTTTATACTACTTTTACATTTTATACTACTTTTAACATCTTATATACTTTAACTATAAAACAGAGTATTACTAATATTAAGTTAAATATAGTACTAAAGTAGTTAAAACTAGAGTAATAAGTAACTAAGTAGTGGACCTATCTATTTAGGCTAATAAGAATGAAAGGACTATTATATAGATTTTATCCTTTTAATATGGAGCATATATGCATGTATTTTAACCTAAATATAATTATTACAAATAGAGACAACTAGTTACGTTACGCAATCGATCGATTACGATATTTACTAGTTATAAACCAATACATAATATTTAATTCTTATTAAATATCTTAGTAAACGTAATATAAAAAGCCTTTAAGGTATACTAAATCGAGATATACTAAAGCTTTTCCAATTTTATTACTGTTAGTATAAGTATAATATTTTAATCTAAAGACTTCAGATTAGAAGTAAAAATAATAAAGTTTATAATGTATATTATTCCTATTAAAGTATAGAATAATATTAATAAGATTAAGTAATACTTTATACCTTTTTACCAAATATATAAGATTTACTATAATGAAATACTTATTACTACTTAAGAAGTATCCTTTTAAATAATATGTAAAGTAATTAATAATACTACTAAGCTAAATAACTCTATATTTATTCTACTTATATTTAGAATATTTCCCTAGTTTATAGAAGATTTAATTCTCTTTCTAAATATTATTACTTAGGTTTATACTATATATAGAATTATTAAAGAAATCCACTATAAGTATACTAAGTATACTAAGTATACTATTAATGTTACTTTAATAATATATAATAATTCTAATACGTTTTAAACTATAACCCTTTTATTCTAACCTCTTATATAAAGAGATTAAGATAGAAATAGCTAATAAGACTTATACTACTTCTCTACTATATATAATAGAATATATAGAAATTAATTCTCTTATAACTCTTAAGTGTTTTAATCTATAGTTATAAAACTATGTTTTAGAAATAACTAAGAAATCTTATTAAACTATATTTTCAAAATATTAATACTTAAAAGTATTTATAAGAAATCCATAAATATTTATATTATTACTATAAGAGATCTAATATTCTATAGAGATATATGCTTCTATTATAATATTCTAGTCTTCTCTATAGTTATCCCTATCAAACTTTAGAATACTTAGTAAATACTATAAGTTGCTATTATTACAAATAATAGTAATCCTATTACTCTTAATAATAATAATTTCTTCTTTATCTAAATAATTAGTAATATATTCTTTTCACTTTCAATCCCTTTGATTTGATTAACTTTAAATCTTATAATTTATAAAAGTAACTTACTTTCTCTAGATTGTAGCTAAAAGCTTTATTTTATAATATACCTCATAGCTAAACAAAATAGATATAATAGTAAAATTTAACTTCTATAAAAACGTACTAATATAATATTTAGACTACCATCTAAAGAATTAATTCAAAAGATATTAAGAGTATTATAACTAATAGTGTTATGAAAACTATTTAACATAATTCTTTACTCTGTAAGAATTCTAAGTACTTCAAGTTTTATATTATCAATAAAAGTAAAAATAAAACTATTAATAAATTATATAAGAAGTAAAAACTTATAACCTCATGTTTTACAGATAATAGTAAGTTTAAAATATTAATATAAATACTAATAATTTAATAATGTAGGTAGTTATATTCTATTTTAATTCTAGCTTTCTTCTAGTATAATAGTATAATAATATAATTCTATAATATTCTATAAACGTATACTTAAGTTAAAGTAAAACTTATAAGGTGTATTATAATTAAACTACTTGTATATTTTAAAGTTCAATATTCCTTAGGCTTTATCATAATTATTATTAAATTGTTATATAGCCTTATTAAGGCTAATATCTACTAATAAGTAACTTATTCTAAATATTATAAGGAGTAATTCTAAAAAGAGATATTAATATATAACCTATACTTTCTCGTCTTATATCTTAAAAGTAATACCTTTAGCTTTATAAGTATATAAACTAATAATATCTTTAGCCTTTTAAATATTACCTTCTCGCACTATAAAAATAAGGAGTTCTAAAAAGCCTCATTTAAAACTAAATTTAAAATAGTCCTTTTAAGAATAGTACTATTAATATTGAATAGAGGTATCTTATTACTTAATAGTAATAGTCTCTACTTGTATTAAAAGTATTAAGGGTAAAAGCTAGCCCTTATTAATATAAATATAATACTTAAAGTATTTAAAAGGATATATATTAAATAATATATATATATAGTATATCTTATTTCAATATGCTAATTCAAAATACTATTCAATTTCTCTGATATAGTATAAGAACAATAACCTTTAAGTAATAATACTACTATACTTGATAAATGCCTGAAGTAGTAAATTAAATATTTTCATTATACTTTTAACTTTATACTACTTAACTTTTCTAAAATATATCTTCAAACGTCTTATTCTAATTGGAATCCACAATAATTTGAACCTAAAAGGCTACTATTAGTAATACCTGATTTATTTTTTATAGTAGTTTTATATATTATTCTTCTATTCAAAATAAAAGAAATATTACTTGTATATCTATTTCAGAAATCCATATTATAGTAATTAATATAAACTTTACTTATATTATAATTATTTTACTTATGAAGATCCTTAATTATGTGAAGTCCTTTTGAATCCTAATTATTATATATACTAACTTATACTTACACTATAACTATCTCGTAAAACTTGAGATTATTAAAGAAAAGTACCTTATTATTAATACTATAATACTAAAGTAGTTATGTAAATACTATAAGCTTTATAAAGTATAGTAGATTAATAGAAATAATACTATTACCAATACATTTATAAAAAGTATATTGAATTATACCTTTAGGAGATGTATTGATTTAAATTATATGATTATTTAAATAGAAAGATAGGTAGTTTAAATAGAATAGATAAATAAGTATTTAAGTATTATTAAAGTAAAAAAGTATATATTACTAAAAGTATTATCTTTTATATAAATAGATAGGTATTAAGGTATATAGTAAAAAGAAAAGTTATTAGTATTAGTTATACTATATTATAAGACATATAGTATTGATATATATTACTATATATATAGTAGTATACCCCCTATATCCTATTACTAATAAATACTAGGTATTTAGTACTAGCTATAGTTGAATATATAGTAATCAATAAGTAATTGCTATATTAAAGATCTAGAGCCTTATATAGTATTATACGTCTTATGATATAGGAATACTAATAATAAATCATTAGAATTCTAGTTTGTACCTATATGGTAAGTTCATATATAGTATGTATTGTCCTCTAGATAGACTTAGAATTCCTTGAAAACTTTAAAGAGAAAACTATTTGATAACTTTATTTTCAAACTTCTTCTTAATTATAAAATTCATTAAACAAGTTGGGATTGTTTGTTTTAAACTTATTTAATACATTAGAAGATAAGGAATTTAATTTAGAAGAATCCTTATTAAACTTAAGACTTGAAATCATTAAAATAATAAAACCTTTATAATTCCTATCTAAACTATTTGAAATATAAATAATAACAATTCAATTAAATAATTTAATTTCATTATAAGAGAAGTTATTAATAAGTTCTTTTATCTTATTTAGATATTCTTCTATAAATCTAAAATTACTCATAGTCATATTAGACAGCTTTTTACAAGTAAGAAACTTATTTAAAAGACGAATTAATTTATAGAGTGTTTTGAAATAATTAACTGTATAAAGAATAATAATATGATGTTTAATAATTCTTAAAGAATTATCTCTATAGTTTAACTATATATAAATAAGAGTTTTATTATCTTTTTTCGTTTTAGTTTTAGTAACAAGTTTAATTAAATCTATAAAGATATCTTTATTAATAAGTAAAGCTTTGATATAAGTAGATTGAATATTTTAATTCTAAGTACTCTTGAACTTAGGGATAAAATATGACTTAGGGTTATTTATATTCTTAAATAACAACTTAAGAAAGTAGAATAGTTATTTGATAAAGAATTAATCTAAATTCTAAAGTAGCATTAAAATACCTCGAGTCTAATTCTAATAAATTGTCATTAACTGAAATACTAATAAAAATATAACTTAATAATGAATTCATAGATTAATACTTCTATAACTTCTAGTATCTAAAATTTAGATCTTAGAAGAGATATTCTTTTACAAAAGTCAGAAATAACTTAAAGTTCTAATTTATAAAAGTCTTAATAGACTTAGAAATTTAATTCATAAAGGGCTTAATAGACTTAAGAGTTAATTCAGAAAGAGCTTTACTTAACTTAAGAGTTGTTTTATACAAAGTCTTAATAGATTTAAAATATAAGAGGCTTTTAGCTTATACTACTTAACTGTTTCCTTTACTAGCTTAATAATAAGCTTACTATTCTAATTAGTATAATCTCTTCATAGGTTTATCTCATATTAAATTAATAAATTAATAATCAGAGTTAATTAGTCAATCAAAATAAGTATAAAAAGAATAAGCTATAGTATATAGATAAATAGGCAAATAGAGATTTAGAGTTAGTTCATATAATTTCTAGTATAATATAAATATATATTACTAAAGATATAGATACTAATATTAATGATATATATAGATGGATATATAATATAAAGAGAGAAGTTGATATGAAGTTAGACTTATAATTTCTTAAATCAGTAATAAGTAATTAAGAAAAGGTTAAGGAGAATTAATAACTCTTAATTATTAGAGAATGAATTATTTAGAGTAATATTTAAGAGTAATACTAGTATAAATATAAAGAGTAGTAATATTAGAAAGTTTGGATTCTATAGGAAGTAGGGAACTTTATATTATCAATATCTAAATAGAATTTATTTTCAGAAAGGCCAACTTTATTTTATATAAAGCTTTCGGCTTCGATACGCTTAAGCTGCTAAGTAGTCTACTTACTTAGAATCTAATATTATGGTTTATTTGATTTAGAGTTTAATTAATTAAGGTAGTATAACTTTAACTCTAATAATACATTTTCTATAATAAATAGAAAATATAGGGTTATAAGAGTATTAGAGAATACTCAAGCCCTTATTTACCTAAAACGGGTTATTAAGATAAATATAAGTAATAGCTGAATAGTTAGAACTCTAAGAAGGTTAATAGATATTCAATTTCTTTCACAAGTTCAAATCTTCTAACTAGATAAATTCAAATCTTCATAAACCTATTCTACTAGACGATTATAATTACTTTAGATATTTTATCTTGTTCATAAATAGATATAGTAGATTTATCTAGATACAATCGATAAGAAGCAAATATTCTCAAGTTATTACTTTGGTTCTTAAAGAATTTATTATTATAATTAATATCAATAATAATAGAAAGAAACTGAAAGAAGTTAGTATGAATGATAGCTTTGAATTTTCTAATAATAGAATAAAGATTATCTATCTTAATAATAGTATTATTTATAATATAGACCTATTTTACACTTATAAGTTCGATAGTTCAATTAAGAAAGCTATAAAGACTGTTATTAATAAAATAAAACTTCGTTTTATAATTCTAGTTTATTTCTATACTGTTAGTTTATCCGGAGGGTAATGTATACTGTATGTGATCTTGCTATATAGATATAAAGTAGTATTCTAGTTATTTATTATTATTCTTCTTATACTATATAGTATATAGTACTATATAAATCTCTAGATCTGTAGTATAGTAATTACTTATTAATTGCTATAGATATAGCTATAATTAGCACTAGATACCTAATACTTATTATTAATAAAGTATAGAAAGTATACTACTATATATATAAAAATACTTATAGTTACTACATGTCCTATAGTATAGTATAACTAATATTAATAGCTTTTTCTTCTTACTATATATCTTTATACTTATCTATTTATGTAAGAAATAGATTTTTAGCAATCTACGCCTTTTTATTTTAATATTATTTAAATACCTATTTATTTATTCTATTTTAGTTGTTTATCTCTCTATTCAGAAATTTATATAATTTAAATTAATAAATTTCTTAAGAGTATAATTTAGTATACTTTTTATACAAGTATTAGTAATATTATTATTTCTATCAATCTATTATATTTTGTAGAGTTTATAATATTTATATGACTATTTTAATATTATGATATTAATATTAAAGTGTTTTTCTTTAGTAATCCTGAGTTTTATAAGGTATTTATAGAGTAAGAATAAGTTCATATATATAATAGTTAGGATTTAAATACGTTTTTAGTATTAGAGGATTCTTTTAAGTAATATAATTATAATATAAGTAAAGTCTATATTTGTTATTATAATATAGATTTTTAAAGTAAGTATACTTCTAATAAGGTTTTTACTTTTAATAGAAGAGTAATATATAAGATTACTATAGAAAATAAATCAGTTATTATTAGTAGTAGTCTCTTAGCTTAGGATTATTATAAATTTTAATTCAAATAAACAATCAATATTCTTAATAAAAAAGCTATCAATATAAATATAAAAATATATGTTGGTTGCGCTATACTATAGGGTATATGGTAATCATACGCGTTACTATATATATAGTAGTATACCCTCTACATCCTACTAGTAATAGATACTAGGTATCTAGTACTAGTTATAGCTAAATATATAGTAGTTAGTAAGTAATTACTATACTATAGATCTAGAGTTTTATATAGTACTATATACTATATAATATAATAATAATAATAATAAATAATTAGAATACTAATTTATATTTATATAGTAAGAATATATAGTATATATTACCCTTTNATAATAATAATAAATAATTAGAATACTAATTTATATTTATATAGTAAGAATATATAGTATATATTACCCTTTAGATTAACTAATACTAATAAGTAGTTAACTTATCTATTACTACTATACTATAGATTAGTAAAGCTAATTATAATAAAAGAAGTAATTATAAACAACTACATCTAAAATCTATATAAAACAAAAGATCGTAAGACTAACCACTTAGATATTGCAAACTCTTTCTATTCAAATATTCCAACTAGAACACTTTAAAAAATATATTAATATTTTAAAAGATTTTTATAAACTTTAAATAGAGATATTATATTAAAAGCTCTTATTCTAATTAAATCAAAATATACTTTTAGTAGTATTTTTAAAGAGTTTTTTAAATTTATACTTCTAATTATTACTTATTAGGGTATATTTAGTAAATATAATAAACCTTATTAAACCTCGTTAGACCTCTATAGTACTAGAAACTTATAGTATTTCTAGTTTTAACTTCTTAAGACCTATATAACCTCTCGAGATATATCCTTTACTTTTCCTTTATATAAATAATTAAATCTAACAATCTTTTTATATTATTCCAATATTTATAATAATATCTAAATCGCTAGCCCCTAGAGAAATACCTACTCTAAGTACTTCTTTAATAATGATAGCTATACTAAATAGTATCTTTATACCTATAAAGTTCTATTAATACTTAGATTTAATACTATTTAGATAAATCTAAAGTATTAATTATAAGAACTTTATAAATATAGATATCCTTACTATTTCAATATATTTAATATACTAAATCGCACTCTATAACTACTTAAAAATATATAACTAAGAACTCTTTTAGATATTTAAAAACAACTTCAAAAACTAATTTATTTTAATATAATAACTTACAGATACCCAAATTACCTACTATATCTAAAACTACCTTTTCTTCTATAGTATAAAGATTAATATAAATAGAAAAAAGATTTTTAGTATTTTATACTAGATTACTTAATAAAACCTATTTACTTTTTAAATACTTAAAGAGATTATAGAAGCTAGTAAATACTATACTTCCCTTTAAATAAATATTACAAAGTTCTTTAAGTAGTTTAAAGACTTTATAGAAGATAATTAAGAGGTTATAATATTTATTTATAAAACTAATTCTAAAACTATAAAAATCAAATCTATCTCAGTTCTTCTATAAATAGTAGAAGAAGGATAATAGTAGTATAACTAATTAGCTTATATATCCTTAGTATTAATATTATACTTCTAATTCCTCTTATTAGCTTTACTAATATATAACTCTTTTAATATAAAGCCTCCCTATATATAAGAAGTAAACTATAAATATAATAATTTATAATTTCTAAGATAATTTAAATACTTCTTATATATTCCTTCTACTATTCCTTTTAATAATACTTTAATTAAATATACTATAGATCTTATAAAACTTTATAATAAGATAATAAAGTATAGTAGAAACCTATATAATATTTTTAAAATAAAAATCTATATATTTTATAATTATTACCTCAAGCTTAATATTCTATACTATATATAAATAGGTATTTTCTTAATTATATTTAAAGATTAGATACTCAAGTATTACTTTAAATACTTTAGTAATCCTAATTTTAACTTATAATTTGAATAGATAACCTATTATATTAAAAAGCTTTTTAAAATAATAAATATTAATAGCTATACCCTCTCTAACTAATAAAATATTATTTTTTAAAATATTATAACTAAGAATTTTCATAAGAATAAAAAAGAAGCTCTTAAAACTTTTATATTAAAACTTATTTATATTTAAAAA
>QAPG01000552.1:0-18178 GCA_004366825.1 Colletotrichum spinosum
AACTAATAATAAAGAAGATATAACCTAATATTAAATATATTATAAAACTTATATATTATTAATATAATTTTATTATATAATATTTAAAGATTCAAAATAATTATAACTATAGCTATTAGTATAAAATAAAATTAGAGTATAAGTTTTAACTGAAAGCTAAATGCTTTTAATATAAAGCAAAAGACTTATTAATATATATATATTAATATTTATAATATTAAAAAATCTGATATATTCTAAATGTAATAGATATATATATATATATTCTTTATTACACAATATCCTAATCGAAATTCGAGAAAATAGTATTATTAGTCAAATATATTTTCATTAGTATAGAACTATTATAATTGAAGTAATATATTGTATTATACTAGAAATATATAGTTTCAGAGTATTATTTATCATATATAAATATTTGGAATATAAGAAGCTTTGATTTATATCAAATGTCTACAAAACAGTAGAAGCTTTTATTAGAATTATCAAATTGATTCAATTCAAAACTCTAGTAAATAATACTTAACCCTTATTTACTAATTACTGTCAAAATCTATTTCTATATTACTTTCCTTTATATTACTATCATTAGTAATATCTTCTTTAATAGTGAAATCTTATTTTTCATTTAAAACCTCGTTATAATTGAATAAGTCTATTTATAATTCTAGAATACTTCATCTAAAGATGTTATAGAATATAGTCTTATGATTAAACTAATCTTCTAATAATATAAGTTACTTTTAATTCTTATACTTTAAACTAGTCTTTCTTTTAATAATAACAATACCTAATGAGTTCAAATAAGATTCTATAACTACTAATATAGATAAAGTGGATATATACTTTTTAACTGAAATACTTAAAATAGAGAATTTAACTTTGTTTTCTCACTACTATTTAGCATGCTATATCTATAATAATATTAGATTAGAGCTTTATTTATCTTAATAATCTTAACTAATTTTATCCTCTTATAATAATATTTCAAAATAAATATTTAACTTATGGTTCTAAACGTCTTCATTTATCTTTTTAGTTCAAAGAAGAAATCAAGTAATAATAGGTTCTTCTTTAAGCTTGAATTAAAAAGCCTAAACTCTTTAGACCTAACCTTAGACCTATTAGGATTTAATATAGAATTTACTTCAGATATATTAATATCTCTAGACTTTCTTTCTCTTAGTATTGTTTCTAAGAATAGTATTTTCTAAAGGAATATAATCTTTTATAGATTCTAAGAGTAATTCTTCTTTATTAGTTAACTAAAGCTTAGTACTTATATATTCTCTAAGACTATCAATATATTATTGGTATATTCATTCTAACATTTGAAGAATATTTTCCTTTCATTTACTAACTATCTATGTTTTATGTTCTTGTTCCAGATTATTTCTAATCAAATTTATAATTCAATCAGAAATGAGACCTTTATATTTATTATTAAATAAACTTTCAAAATCGAATTTAAAGTCTAATATAAAACTAAAAGAATAATACTTACATTTAATATCACAATTGATATTACTCAAAGAATAAAGAGAGTATTCTTTGTAGTACTATAGAGCTTATTTATATGATAGATGATAAGAAAACTAAATAGCACTTAAATATTCTATTATTCTAATAAAGTACTAAATCAGTTTTTTCTTAATAGAATAAGTACTATATTTATTGATTATTATTAAACCTTCAATTATTGATTCTATAAACTTTATTTATTAAAATGAAATACTTGCTTGATATAGTAGTTTAACGTCTAGCTAGGTTTTACTATTTTATAATAGGAGTAATAGGTTCGAATGCTATAGCAAATAAGTAAAACTAGTAATTATAAACCTTCCAGTTATGTAAACTAAGTATAGTGGTTACTATTAGCTATTAGCTATTATTCATAGTTATGTATAGCTAGTAACTTTGAATAGTTAGTGGTAAATAATAATGATTAATAATAAATATTATATAATACCTTATTACAGTCCTTTAAAGATTAATTATAATAAATAGATCTATATTTTCCCTTCTTATTAGATATTATATTAACTAACTATATTTACTACTTAAGGTTTCTTCTATTCAAATAGTTTCTCAGTATTAAACTAATAATAGGTAACTAGTAAAAAGTCAAAAGGAATTAATAACTCTTAATTATGAAAAAGAAAATCATTTAGAATAATATCTGAAAATAATACTAATATTAAGATAAATAGTAATAATAATAGGAATTTCAGATTCCACAGGAAGTAAGGAACTTTATAGTATTAATATCTTAATATAGTTTATTTTCAGAAAAGTTCACCTCGTATTATATAAAGCTTTTAATTCTATTATACTCAGCCTACTAAGTAGTCTCTTTACTGAATGATCTAATATTATAATTTGATTAATCTAAAGTATAAATGATTAAAGAAATATTACTTTCATTCTAACAATTAAGTTCCTATAATAAATAGAGATTATAAAGTTATAAAAGTAAAAGAGAATATTTGAACATTTATTTACCTAAAGTATATTATTAAGATAAATATAAATAATAACTAAATAGCTAGATGTCTAATATCTCATTTAGAAATATATAAAATAAATAAATCTTTTATGATTTAAAAATTAATAAAAACTCTAAAAACTATATAGGAAGAATGGAAATTCTTTAAAAGATTAAACTCGAAAAAACCTAAAGCCTAGAAAAGACCAGAAGGAAAAAGCTTGAAAATAAAATAAAACAAATCAGGAAGAATCAGAAAAGCTTGAAACTAGTAAAACGTTGAAAGAAAAGATTAATCCTCAGGAAATAGACTATTAAGAATATTTCTTCTATAAAAAGAGTAAATATTAAAATTATTCTATAATATCTTCTTAATAATATTATTAAATTTAATTCAACCTAAAAGCTTCATTACAAAATTAATAATACTACCATCCATATGAATATAACAAAGATTAATCTAATGATTTCATATCAGATTTCGAATATAATAATAATCGTTAGTAATACACTAAGCTGTTCTATAGAATTCAATATTTTCAATAAATTGTTTAATTTATCAATTATTTATAAAAGTAATCAGCTTATTCATAACTTTGAATCTTAAAGCCTTATTGATAAAACTATAGTTATTATATTAGTAAATAGCTTTTTTAATAGCATCTATTAGAGTTAGTATATTATATATTTAACTTCCTACCTAATAGCTAGCCTTATGAAATACTTAATATAGAATCTCTATAATAAAGAAAAGCCTAGTAATATACTATAGCCTATATATATCTCTATAGGTAAATATAGTAAAAAGAACCTAATAGTATAGCGTTTAGTTTCAATCTAACTTTAACCTAGAAATTAGTATAAGCTACAAATAGTCTCTATAGTAAGTTTCAGCTTAATATATTAGTAGTAGCTTTAAAGTATTAAACTTACTATAGTAGTACTAATAATACTAACTCATACTAACTAGTAATAATACTACTAGCATACCTTAATAATATTAGCCTTATAGATAAAAGAAAGCACTAGACTACAGACTAGCCTTTTCTTCATCTTATGACAATACTACTACTGACGATAATAATAATAACAATAAGAATACAGACCATCCCTAGTATCTATTAGAGTTACATATTGAGTTTTATAGATAGATAAAACTACCATTTTTTATTCAATTAAACTATAATTTATAATATTATTAAAGTCTAAATAAATTATATAAGCTAAATTAAGTTTTCTATTATCAATATCTCTAGCCTAGTTTCAATCTATAAGCCTAAATAAATTTAGAATATTAATATTATCATAATTAGAAATTGATTTATAAGTAAAGTCTTTTTTTCAAATAGCTTTACATCGTATTAGAAATAACGAAATATTCTTTAGGAGAATCTAAAGAAAGTGAAGAATAAGTAGCAATAATTAGAATAATGTTTAGTTTGATTTTTAAAGCTAAATATAATGAAGCCCTTATTTCCTTTTGATATTTTGATAGCTTTTCCTTCGAAGTATTATCTCTATTAATAAAGAATATAGCTTTATTATCTATTAGAATATTAAAATTATAAGTATTTTGTTTATTCAACTTAATAAGAGTTTGTTTTAGTAAATTTAAACTAATTTATTTGTATATTTTTACTCTTCTAATTAATACGTCAATTACTATTTTAAAAGGTATTAGGTTCTCCTAAATCATAAATCTTGATATATTCTTTGAGAGTATTATAAATGTATTCTAAAACAGTAGAATTATTGGCTCCTTATAGTATATTATTAATATAATATATTAAAATAGCTGAATATTTACTTTGATTAAGGGTAATATTAAGTATAAATATTCCTTTGTTATAAAGAGATATTTTAATACTAATCTTATACAAGATAGATTTAAAGTATAAATATTATTGTTTATAGCTCTTTTTTAATTTATATAGGGCTCTATTCAATAATCAAATAAAATGCTAATTCTTATAAATAGTATTCTATATTAAGCTTTTAGACCTTTTATTACAAATATAACTAGTAAGTAATTTAATATATATCTCTTTATCTACTTTTATATGAATAAATACAGTAGTCATATTGTATTAAATTAAAGTCCAATCATAATAAATAGATATAATTGAAATATATCTATAGCATTAAGGCTTAAAACTAGTATTAAAAGTTTCTAAATAATGAATATTAAAATAAAATTATAACCTTAAGTAATCTATCTAGCCTTATATATAGAATTGTTAAGATTCTAATTATTAGGTTTTATTTTATAAATCTATCTACCCCTTAATATATTGATATGAATTTCTCTAATAAAGAATAATGAAGTAATAGTAAAATAGTCTAAACTTCGATAAACTTTATAAACTTAACTTCTTTATTTATAGTTTAAATCTAATTATTACTAAAATAAGAACTTGTAACTTTTAAAAAAGTAGTTTGTCTATTTAAAGTACTGACTAATGATATATACTCAGTAATAAAAATGTTACTATATTTATTAATTAAAAGATGATTAGTATAGTTATATTAATTTTCATTGGTATAAAAATTGAAGAAGGATAGTTTTTAAGTATAAGGAATATATTCTCTTTATATAAATACTATTTATAATTATTTTGGATTTCTAAGTTTTAAAAATATATCTCTATAGATATAATAGACTTTCTAGTAAAGGTTCGACTATTATTTATAATTCTATTAAGATAGGTTATAGAAAAACTACTTAGTTCTTTATTAAGAAAAGGATTTAAATTACTATTATTATTATTAATTCTATTAAGAGGAAAAGAATAAGTAATATCTTTAGTAGAATTATAAATTCTACTAGACTTATTAATAACTCGATCCTAAGTAGAATTATTAGAATTAACTTAATTAGACTTATTCCTTTTACTAAGTTGATTATATCTAATAGTAATAGTATTATTTAAAATAGATAATTCTTTCTATTGAGAATCAAATTTGTTTTTAAGAATATTTTTATTTCAAGATTACATAGTATTATAAACTTAAAAGTCTCAAATTAAATAGGCATTATAACCAAAAGCAACTATAATATTGTGTTTATTTTTAAATTCAACTTCTTAAAATGCTTATTCTTAACCTTATAGTAATAAATATTACCCTATACTTTAATATTACTAATCAAAGAATTCTTTTTACTCTTGAAATTACATAGAATCTTAAATTTAATAGAAGAATAAAGTACTCTATTATAAATATATATAGAGGCTAATATACCTAGCTCTTAAAAGTATAATAGTAAACTAGAATTATAGACAAAGGTTTTAACTTTATTAAGTATAGTTTTTATAACCTTCTTAATTAAATTATTAGGCTTATAAAGATAAAGTAGTTTTATATCATGGATAATAATATTATTAAAATACATTATCTTTATTCTATTACTAGAGAATTTAAAATTACTATTTATATTAATTCCTTTAAGTCTCTTATTACTATTATTCTTATTAGCTGTATTAATAAACTCTTTAAAAGTTGATATAATGACTTTAGTATTTTTACTTGTTATTAATTTCCCTTAGATAAATTTATTACATTTAGTTATAAATAATATGAAATATGTAAAGTAGTCATAAGCCTATAATGACACAAGTCTATATAGATAGAAATTAATATAATTAGAATTTGTAAACTTCTTAGGAGTATTCAAATTTCTATTAACTTTATTATTAAATTTACTTTCGAAATAAACTTTACAAATAGATAATTTGTTACTTTTAGGATATTTATAACTAATGTTATTTATTGTATTCTTAAATAAGTTGATAATATTACTAATATAACTTATTTTATTATACTATGATTTCAAACTATTAATATTAGAAATATTAACATAAAGAACTGATTACTTAAATTGAACAAAGACTTTAAACTTATAAAGGTTATTAACTTTAGTTCTTATAAATGAGAGTTTATCTTGTTTCATATTATATAATATAGGTTTACTTAAAGAATAAGTAATTTTCTTGTTAAGTTAAGTTGAGACTAATTTAATAAGTTAATATATAATTATAATATATAATAAATATTATATTAAACATATTCAATAGTATCTAAAATGACTTTCAAATTACGTTTTATAATGAAAGTAATTCCTTTAATATATTCCTATTTCATAGATAAAAGAATCTTAGTTTTATTAACTAAGAAACTATAACTTTTAATTATATAAAAAGTAGCTTTCGTATTAATAAAGCATGAAATAGTTTTTATCCATTTAAAAAAGCTCTTACTTTATTTAATCTTCTTAGAAATTAAATTCTTTAGAGTTCGTTTAATAATAACTTTTTAAGAGAAAGTTAAGTTAGAGTTATATCTTTAAACTTAATACTTTCCTCTTTATCCTGTTCTTCTTCTTTTCTAGTATTAGAGTTCAATTATATAAAACCTTTAGTTATATTACTAGAAGTCTCTTTAACTATTTCTTCTTAAAGTAAAATCATATTAACTAATTTTAAATTATTAGTTTTATTCTTCTTATCCTTTATCGTTTTATAGGATTTAAAAAACCTCTTATCAACTTTAGACTTTATCTAAATAGAAGCCTTTTAAAAATAAAGACTGAAATAGTTCTCTTTAGTATAGTTTTCTTTTTTAATAATTATCAAAAATACCTTTCTATTTCTCTTAGAGTTTCTTAATAACCTTAAGAGAAAGCTATTTAATATCCTTATTTTTGGAATTATTTTTAATTATAAGTTTAACTTGGAAAATCTAAATTTCCCTTTTAAATTCGTGTGATAGATTAGAAAATAAGAAATTTAATTTATAAGAATCCTTATTAGATCGAAAACCTGAAATAATTAAAATAATAAACTCTTTATAAGTTTTATTTAAATCATTTGGGATATAAGTTATAATACTTTAATAGGATAATTCAAATTTATTATAAGAGAAGTTATTAATAAGTTCTTCAATCTTACTTAAAGATTCTTCTTCGAATTGAAAGTTACTAAGAGTAGTATTAAAGGAATCTTTATAAATAAGAAACGTATTAAAGAAACTAGTTAATTTGTAAAGTCTTCTTAAATAACTAAACATTGAAAAAATATGAATATTATTTTCGATAACTCTAAAAAGACTATTTCTCAAGTCTAACTATATATAACTAAAAACCTTCTAATACCTATTAGTATCAAGACTAGTAAAAAGTTTACTCAAATCTATAACAATATCTTTATTAATAAATAAAGCTTTTATATAGATAGACTGAATATTATAATTCTAAATCTTTTTTAATTAAAAGATAAAATGTAATTTAGACTTATTTATATTCTTAAGTAATGACCTAAGAAACTAAAGTAGTTATTTAATATAGCATTGATCTGAATTCTGAAGTAAAATTAAGATATTTAGAGATTAACGTTCGTAAACTACTATTAATCGAAACGTCTATAATGGTATAACTTAATAATTGATTAATAAATCAATACTCTTATAACTTATAGTAATCTAAAGTTCAAATCTTATAAGAGATACCTTCTTATAAAAGTTAAACAATAGCTTAAAGTTTTAATTTACAAAGATTTTAATAGACTTGAAATTATCAAAGTCTTAATAAACCTAAAGCTTGGTTTATAAAGGTTTTAGTAGATTTAAAAACTAGTTTATAAAAGGTCTTAATGAATTTAAAATATAGGTGATTTCTAACGTCTATTATTTAACTATTTCTTTTATTACCCTCATAATAAACCTTCTATTCTAACTTGTATAATCTTCTTATAGATTTATCTAATATCAAATTAATTAATTAATAAGAAGAATTAATTAGTTAGTTGAATTAAGGAGAAAACTAATAAACTATAAAGTCTTATAGAGACAGCTAAGAGAAGTTCTATATAGATATATAAGTAAAAAGAACTTTAAGATTAATTAATATAATCTCTAGTATAATCTAAATAGACATGAATAAAAGTATAGATATTAGTATTAATAATAAATATACATAGTGATATAATATAAAGAGAGAAGTTAATATAAAGCCAAACTAATGACTTATGAAGCTTATAATAAATAGCTAGTAATACGTCAAAGGGAATTAATAACTCTAAATTATTAAGGAATAGGTTATTTAGAATAATAGATAAAAGAAATACTAATATTAATCCAAATAGTAATAATAACAAGAAATTCAGATTTTATAACAAATAGAAAACTTCATCATATTAATATCTAAGTAGAGTTTAGTTTTAGAAAGATTAACCTTACATTATATAAAGCTTTTAGCTCTATTATATTCAAGCTACTAAGTGGTCTATTCACCAAATACTCTAATATTATAATTTGATCAATTTAGAGTATAAATAATTAAAGTAGTATAACCTTAACTCTAATAATTGATTCTTTATAATAAATATAGAATATAGGGTTATAAGAGTAATAGCGAATACTTAAATTCTTCTTTACCTAAAATAGATTATCAAGATAAATATAAGTAATAGCTAAATAGCTAGAACTCTAACACTTAGTATTAGTAGTATTCATAGGATAAATAAAGCAAGAGCCAACTACTAAATATAACTATTTTCAAAAAGTCCCGGAGAAGTATATAACTTTAAATAAATCAAAGACCCTAACGATAACTAGATATTGATTTATTAAAATAATATAAAGATTATGTTGAACATATAAATTAAGTTTATTATCTAAACTATAATATATTCTATTAATGAAAGTAATACTACTGCTTATAACAATATATGAATAGCCTTATAGATTAATAGTAATGTTATAGAATGTCTTTACTATATGTCTTAAACTTTCTAATTGGGTCTAATTAGTTTCAGAAGGGTCAATAGGTTTTTGTATATTATTGTTAGTTAAAGTCTGTAAAATATTAGAAATCAGATTTAATTTTACAGTACGTTTTCTTATTGAATACACTAAGTTCTGTAGAGTCTTATTACTTAGCATAATATATATACCTTTAAGTAAAAGAACATTTAAATCTATATAATTAAGATTTAGTTTTAATACTTATATTATAGACTTTAAGTTCTATAATTATTAATAGCAGATTGTTCTATTGGTTTAGTATAATTTGTAATTAATCTAGTTTCTTTATAAAATCAAGTATTATGAAATATGTTGGATTCTAATGAATATTCTTATAGTTTATTAATATGTTTCTATGTAAAGATATATTCATAGGACTATATAGTACGTTTAGCTACTAGTTAGCTATAGCTATTAAGGTTTTAAAAATAGTTTTTAGCTAAAAGGTTATAATTGAAATCTCTTAAGTAATAGTTTATATAGTAATATAAATCTTCTTTATATATCTAAATTCTTTTTAGATAAGGTTTTTAGTTATATTCTCATGATTCTATTATTCCTATTTAAACTTTTGAATAATCAGTATAAGTAAGGATAATAAGTAGTAAATACCTTTATAGAGAATGACTACTTTATAAATATAGATTTAATATAAGCTTTAATGAATTTTAATAATTGATATTTAACTTAGTAGAAGTATATAGTAAGACTACTAATATTATATTATATTATTACTAAAGGTTAAGTAGATAAAATAGCAATAATAATAAGATAATAACTTTAAAAAAGATATTTCTAAAAAGTATTTCTTATATATTATTTAAGCAAGGCTTTAGCTTCATATAAGGAATATTTAGCTCCCAGTTAAGACTTATATTCCAACCTACCCTATACTGATAGCTATAACTATAATTACTCTAGATCTTTAAATATTACAGTATGATATATGTAACTTTAGGTTATACTTCCCCTACTATTAGCTAATAATACTTTCTATAATGGATTTCAACATATATACCTTTTTAAATACTTAATATGTTACTTCTAAGATATATTCGACGTATCTAGAATTCTTTTTAAATACCTTACTCTTAAGTGTTAGATTCTTCTTTATTATTTTGATTTTATTTTTCTTAGTTCTATTAATAGCTGTATCTTCTAATAATATATTTAAATTAAATACAACTATAGTTATTTTAAGAAAGTTAGAAAAAGTAGTAAAATTATCTTTATATAAAGCTAGCCTTTTTAGGTTTTTATAAAAATAATTATAGCTGTTAAGTATAATAATAGTAACTAGAGGCGGTTTGTTCTTATTGTTATTATTATTATTAGTAGTATTGTTATAAGACGGTTAACTAGTCTTCTATTGCTCTCTTTTATATCTAGGGCTAGTATTATTAAGGTGCACTAGTAGTATTCTAATATAAGTTATTATTATGAGTACTACTATAATAAGTTCAATATCTCAAAGCTACTAGTAATAATTATAAAGTTTATACTAATAAGTTTGTATATCTAATTATCATTCTATTACTTATTAGCTTCTATATACTTCTAAATTAAAGCTAGATTTAAACTAATAACTATATTACTGAGTCTTTTTAATTATATTTACTTATAGAGATATATATAAACTATAGTATATAACTAGATATTTCCTTATTATAGAGATTATTTACTAAGGATTACATAAAGCTACTCATTAACCGGGGGGCTAAATACCTAAAACTCTGTATATTATTTAACATAACTTAAAGTTTAATATTAATATGAGTTCTTACTAATAGTATATTAGAAAAGTCAAAATAGGGCATTTATTAGAAAGCTTTATATATAGGATATTATATTTTAAAGAGGGGAATACCTATTTTTAATTTAGAAAGAATGGGGATAATACCTTCTATTATAGTTTTTAGGCTTAAATAAATACTACTTCCTTAGTAATTAATATCTAGATTTAATAAGTACCTTTAGTTATTATTCTTATTATTATTTCTATTGATATTCAACTTTATAGATATTACAAATAAAGTATCTAAAGTTATATAGTTTTAAATAATACTATATTAAACATAGATATAGAAGTAGTAAGAAGGCTAAAAAAAGTAAACTATAGGTTTTATTTAATAGTTAGTTAAATAATTAGTAGTATTTAAACTACTTGAAACCTAAGAAAAGAAAATCTTATATAATGATAGAATAATAAGGGAAGAATTCATAGCTAAATAAATTATATAAAGTCAAAAGAAGCTACCTAAAAAGCCCTCCAGGCACTATATAGAGGGCATGTAAGGAGGTAAAATAGCTTGTATTATTACTACTAAAATATAGAGTATGCGGGATATTTAAACTTTTAAAATATCGCTTTTAGAATATAGCCTAAAGCTTAGTTTCGTAGTTTATATAGTTATATCTATTTTATTATATAACCCCCTAGGCGTTAGATATAGTAAATAGTTAGAAGAAGTTATTCCTAGTAGTTTTCTAAACATAAAAAAACGTTTGAACATATTAAATGTATTCAAAGTATTTAAATAATTATTCTTAAGTAAGGGTAATAAGGCTCTCAAGCTATAAAAGGAAAATAATAAAGCTGTTAAGCTTTTAGATATAGTTATCTAGTAAAAGTAATTAATCCTTAATAGTTTCTATTATTTAGAAATAGCTTCCCCTACTTCTTTCCATATTCTGAAAAGTAGGAAGGCTTTAAATATAACTTTTAAAATATCTCAAAATTCTGTAAAGTATTACTACTTCCTTATTTTACTTTAGAGATATATAGCTACTTAAGATTATTACTATTATTACTTAGAATTGAAGCTTAAGAATATATTATATAGAATATAACTATTAACTTAAGTGAGATGGTAGGATTTACCTTTTGTAAAAAGATACTTCTTACTTATTATAGCTTATATACTTTATATATCTTATCTTATTAATAGTATAAAAGTATTACTTTGAATATTTAATTTTAATAAGAACTAAAGTTTAGTAAAAGTTAAAATCTAACTATTAACTAACCTATGTTTCTTTAGTATATAAAGTTTATTTTTATAATAGTTCAAAGAGTATATATTTAAGTAGTAACTAGTTAATAAAATAACTACTTATTAAAGTTATTATAAAGGATTAGATAATGAATTCTTTCTAGACTATTAGGACTAGCTTAAGGTTAGACTTTTATTACTGTAGTTATATAGCTTAAATAATATTATTTACAATATTAATTATACTTTAAATGTAGTTAATATAAAGTATTGTATAAGCTTTCTATTTTTCTCTATTCTTTTAGATATATTAAACAGTACTAGTATATTTAAAGAATAATATTTGGATAGGTATCTAGATTTTTAACTACTATAAGCTAAGTCTATTATAATTAAAAGAATACTATTTTAAAAGTAATTAATCAAATATGAATAGAATGAATAAGTCAGAGTAAAGTAAAGTTCAAAGAAGGAATAATAACTAATTTAATAGTATAATAAGGGGAAAAGTGTGATAAAGATATCTTTAAGAAGTTAATAATAGAAATATTAAAAGAAATATATAGAAACACCTTGAGATATATAATACTATATATATATTTAAAAAGATATATAGAGGCGTCTTAAGATGGGTAGTATTATATATATAAAGAAAAATCAAAAAGAGATTCTTATATATATAAGTATTAGGATTCTAATATGAAACAATTATTAAATTATTATAACTATTCAAAATAGTATAAATCATAAAGAAAAGGTTTAAGAATACTAAAAACTAAACTTATAACTATAAGAGATTAAAAGAAACTACTTAAAAAGGCTTCTAAATATTATATAGAAAGTATATAAGGAAGTAAAATAGCTTATTTTATTACTATTAAAAAGTAGAATATATAGAATATTGAAGCCTTTGATATATTACGTTACAGCATAATTTAAGGTTTAAACCTATAGCTTATATAGCTATATCTACTTTCTTATATAGCCCTTTAAATATTAGATATAATTCCTAGTTAGAAGAAGTTATTTTTAGTAATTCTAAATATAAAACATATTTAAATAACTATTTTTAAGTACTCAAAACATTTAAATAACTGTTCTTAAGTAAAGGTAATAAGGTTTTCGAGTTATAAAGTAAGAATAATGGAGCTTTCTAGTTTTCAAATAGGGCTTTTAAGTTTTTTAAGGCTGTGGCGGATTATTATATAGAAGTAAATAATTCTAAATAACCTCTACTATTTGAAAATGACTTCTCCCGCCCCTTTTAATATTTCAGAAAATAGGGGGACTCTAAAAATAACTTTTAAATATCTCTAGTATTCTTAGTATTACTACTTTCTTATTTACTTTAGGGATGTATAGCTACTTGGGATTTACTATTATTACTTAAGATTGAAGCTTAAGAGTGTGCTATATAGAATATAGCTACTAAGCTAAATAGAATTATGAGATTTACTTTTTTTTAGAATACCTCCTACTTACTATAATCCTTATGCCTACATACCCTATCCTATTAGTAGTATGAAGGTATCGCTTTAAGTATTTAATTTTAATAAAAGCTAAAGCTTAATAAGAGCTAAAGCTTAATAAGAGCTAAAACTTGATTTTTAAGTAACTTATATCTTTTTAGTATATAAACCCTATTTTCATAATAGTTTAAAAAGTATATATTTAAATAATAACTAGTTGTTAGAATATTGACTATTTATTAAAGCTGTTACGAAGGGATAGACTTTTAATTCTTCTTAAGTCATCAAGAGTAGCTTGAGGTTAGATCTTTACTACTATAGTTATATAGTTTAAATGACATTATCTAAAATTAACTTTACTCTAATACTAGCCAAACAAGAGCTCTATATAAACTCTAAGGCTTTCTCTACCCCTTAAGATATACTAAGCTTATAACTATAAGAAATTAAAAGAGACTAGTTAAAGAAGCTTCTAGGTACTATATAGAAAATATATGAAAAAGCAAAATAGCTTATATTATTACTATTAAAATATAGAATATATAGGGTATTTCAGCTTTCAAAATATCACTTGTAGAATGAAGCCTAAAGTTTCATTTTAGAGCTTATATAGCTATGTCTATTTTATTATATAGCCTTTTAGGTATGAGTTGTAGGTAATAGCCCGAGGAAGTTATTTTCAATAGTTTTCCAAATATAGAAAAGTGTTTAAATATATTAAATATATTTGAAGTATTGAAATTATTGTTTTTAGACAAGAATAATAGGGCTTTTAAGTTATAAAATATAAGTTACAAGGCCCTTAAGCTTTTAGATGCGATTGTGTAGTAAAGGCAAATAACTCTAAATAGTTTCTACTATTTAAAAATAACTTCCCCTATTCTTTTTGATATTTTAAAAAATAAGGGGATTCTAAATATAACTTCTAAAGTATTTCTAATATTCTATAAAGTATTACTACTCTTTTATTTTACTTTAGAAATATATAGCTATTTGAAATTATTATTATTATTACTTAAAATGAAGACTTAAGAATATATTATATAAAATATAACTACTAAGCTAAGTAAGATTATAAAATTTACTTTTTCTAAAAAAGACTCTCTACTAATTATAACTATTGGTTACATTATACTATAACATATAGAGTAACTATATATATTACTATATATATTGTAATATACCCTCTACGCCCTACTAGCGATAGGTACTAAGTATTTAATACTAGCTATAGCTAAATGTATAGTAATTAGTAAGTAATTACTATACTATAGATCTAAAGCCTTATATAACGCTATATACTCTATAATATAATAATAATAATAATAAATAATTAGAATACTAGTTTATATTTATATAGTAAGATTATATATAGTATATATTACTTTTTAGATTAATTAATACTAATTAGTAGTTAACTTATTTACTACTATTATACTATATATTAATAAGACTTATTATAAGAAATGAAGTAACTATAAAAAGCTATGCTTAAAATGTATATAAAATAAAAAGTTATAAGATTAATTATTTAGATATTTTAGACTCTCCCTACTTTAGTATTCTGATTGAAATATTTTAAAACATATATTAATATTTTAGAAGACTTTTATAGGACTTAAATAGAAATATTATATTAAGAGTTTCTATTCTAATTAAACTAAAATATACTCTGAGTAGTATTCTTAAGGAGTTTAATAAATTTATATATTTAATTATTACATATTAGAATATATTTAGTATATATAATAAATCTTATTAAGCTTTAATAGACTTTTATAATACTAGAGACTTATAATATCTCTAGCCTTAACTCTTTGTAATTTATATAGCCTCTTGAGATATACTTCTTACCTTTTATTTATATAAATAAATAAATCTAACAATCCCCTTATTATATCTCAATTTATATAATAATATCTAAGTTACTAGTTTTTAGGGAAATACTTATTCTAAGTATTCGTTTAATAATTATAACTATATTAAGTAGAAGTTCTATATCTATAAAACTCTATTAATATTTAGATTTAATAGTATTTAGATAGATCTAAAATATTAACTATAGAAGCTTTATAAATAGAAATACTCTTACTATTTTAGTATATTTAGTATATTTAGTATATTAGATAGTATTTTATAACTACTTCAAGTTATATAGCTATAAGCCTTTTTAAATGTTAAAAGATAGGTTTAAAGATTAGCTTATTATAATATAGTAACTTATAAATACCTAAGTTACCTATTAAACTAAAAACTACTTTTTTTCCTATAATATTAAGATTAATATAAATAGGGAAAGGATTTTTAGTATTTTATATTAAATTACTTAATAAGACTTATTTACTTTTTAGATACTTAGGAGATTACTAAAGTTAGTAAATACTATATTATTCTTAAAATAAATATTAAAAAGTTCTCTAAGTAGTTTAAAGAACTTATAGAAGATAATAAGGAAATCATACTACTTATTTATAATACTAAACCTAAAACTTAAAAGATTAAACCTATTTTAGTTTTCCTATAAATAATAAAAGAAAGATAGTAGTAGTATAACTGGTTAGCTATATACTTCTAGTATTAATACTATACTTCTAACTCTTCTTATTAACCTTATTAATTAATAGTCTTTCTAATATAAAACATCCCTATATATAGGAAGTAAATTAAAAGTATAATAATCTATAGCTTTTAAAATAATATGAATACTTCTTATATATTCTCTATACTACTTTTTTGATATTATTTTAGCTAAATATACTATAGACCTTATAAAACTCTATAATCAAATAATAAACTATAGTAGAAATATATATCTATGTATTTCGCAATTACTACCTTAAGCTTAATATCTTATACTATATATAAGTAGGTATTTTCTTAATTATACTTAAAGATTAAGGACTTAAATATTATTTTAAATACTTTAGTAATTCTAACTTTAACTTATAGTTTAAATAGATAACTTATTATAATAAAAAGTATTTTAAAAATAATAAGTATTAATAGTTATATTTCTCTAACTCATAGAATACTATTTTTGAAAATATAATAACTAAAAGCTTTAATAAGAATAAAAAAGAAACCCTTAAAACCCTTATCTTAAAATATATATATATCTAAGACGTCTTCTTATTAAACTTCTATATAGATATAGTATTCTATTTTTAACTTATAAATATATATTACAATATATCTAAATATTACTTAGTTTTCTTTAGTCTTATTATAATATCTTAAGGTTTCTATAATTAGTTATAATAAGCTATAAGTATTACTATGTTAATCTAAAAAAGTTATATATATTAAAAAGATAGAGATAATAACTAGACGTAAGTTAATAATTAATCTTCGACTAATTATATATATAATCCTTCTTAAGAATACCCCTAAGGCGTTATATTATAAAATACTTAATATTCTAAATATATAACCTTATAAAACCTATAACTACTTACTCTAAATAATAGTTATCTTTCCCCTCTAGTTATATATAACTATTTAAATAAAGAATACTATATATATAATAAGATGGATTATTAATCTATAAAGTATATCCTTAAGGAGCAGTATATTCTATATAGTTATTATAAGTTAAATACTAACCCTAAAGTATATTCTATTATAGTATATTAAGCTTTCCTTATGGATTATAAAAATATTAATAGCTTTAATAATAATATTAAAAATCCTTCTTAAGATAATAGACATAATAATATTATTATATAATACTAAGTATAATATCACTTTAAAGATAAGACTACTATTCTACTTAAATAGTTTTTAATATTATATTTTAGTAAAGACCTTATTATTCTTAATAATAGTAAAGTTATATATATCTTTCAAAACTAAATAGTATTCTATATTTTAACTTAAAATAATACTTCTAATAGTAGAATTACTAAGAAGGATATTATAAATTTTATATTTATATTTATACTTAAAATCTATTATTTAAATATTACTTTTTAAAATATCTTATTTAACCTAAGTATTACTAGTTTCTTAACTATTAGGTATTTTTAGTTTACTATACTAAAATAGATAATTAACTTTTCTATTCCTTTTATACCTCTATAAAGTAAACTAGTAATAATATATTTTAGTAGAATGTTTCTAATTATATTATTTAGAATAATTAATATTCTTATATTACTTAGTATAATTATCTTACTTTAGTAAAACTGGTTATAAATATTATTAAATATAATATGAAAGTAATTTATATTTATAAAATAGAATAAGAAAAACGTATTATCTAATATTATATAGAATATAATTATACTAAGTAATATAAGAATATTAATTATTCTAAATATTATAATTAGAAACATTCTACTAAAATATATTATTACTAGTTTACTATATATAAATATAAGGATAACTAAAAAGTTAACTATTTACTTTAGTATAATAAATTAAAAGTATCTAGT
>QAPG01000553.1:0-18264 GCA_004366825.1 Colletotrichum spinosum
AGAGAATCTATTATAATAATTATTAAACTATTAAACTAATAACTTTCAATAGTAAGTATCTTTCTATTAGATTATAATATATAGATATTTAATAAATATAACTATACTAAGAATATTTAAATAGTAGTTCTAAAGTTATCTATATACTTATAGATCTAATACTAATAAATAGACATATAAAGAACTTTACTTAAGTAAAATTTAAATAATTTAAAATACTTCTTAATTCTATAAATCTATAAATAATATTTTTTAAACTAGTTAAAATAAACTAATAAGGCTCTTAGAGCTATTTCTAACTATTTAAATAATATATAAATAATTTAAATTCTTAAAGTTTAACTATTTAATAAAACGTTTTAGCTATATTTATATAGAAAGTTAGAAAGTAATACAACTTTTTACATTATCTATAAGGAATAAAGCTTTCTATTTGAATTTATATCGAATTTAAAATAAACTATTTAAATTGAGAACTTTAAATAAATAAATAAGATGTAGTAATTAAAAAATAAAGATCAACTTAGGGAAGTATAGAAAATTAAATCTATCTTTTAAAGGAAGGAGTTAATATTAAAACCTAATTAAAGAATAGGGGGAACTTATTAAAACTAATTATTAGAATACTAAAACTAAAACTCTAATTTCTAAGCCTATTAAGAATTACTTAAAAAGTAGACTTTTAATTAATAAGAAATTTAGTTAAAATAAATAAATTATTAAAAGGTTAGATAAATAGTTTAATAATAAGAAGTTAGATAAATAGTAATACTTAGAATAGTTGGATAATAATAAGCTATATAATAATTAGAATTCAAATAGTAAAATTAGAAATACTTCTATTTATAAGGAAAGATAATTCAAACTCTTTCTATTATTTAGAATAGAATATAATTTAAAATAAACTTTTTATATTACTAACTTTCTTATAGAAAAATTAGATTTAGAACTAACATTTCAATTTTAAGTTAAATTACTTATTATATTATTATCTAAAATTGAGATACTTCTTAAATACCTCATAGGCTTTATTAGAAACTAGAATATAATATTCTTCTAACTTAAATTTATACTAAAAGTAATAAATAGAAGGTAAATCTTTACTTCTAATACCAATAATATAAAAATAACTTCTATAATAAAGAATAAAACTCGAGTAGTAAATAGTATAAAGAATAATTTAAATACATTAAGTATTACTAATTATCTTTATCTGAAGAATATAATTTTTATACTTTTTAATAGTCTTATCTATATTACTTTTTTTAAATAGAATAGAATTTATAAGAATTCTTTTTATAAACTTCTTATTTAATTTAATTAGTTAACACTTAGTATTTTTAAGTTAATACCTAAGGTTATTTATTTTAGATAGCGTTTCCTAATTTCTAATTTAAATAGATTTCCTTATAAACTTTAGAGTTATTTTAATATATTTCTTGGGAAGTTTAAGTAGTTCATCAATATTATCCTTATTACTTTCTTCTTTATTAATAATAAATCTAAACTCTTCTTTTTAATCTTTAGCTATAGAGGTACTAGTTAAATTATCTTCTTTATCTTTAGGAAATAACTAAAAAGTAAGAATCTTTCTAAGATAACTATAGGAATATTTCAAGTTACTAGACGTAGTAGATCTTTTTAAAATAATAACTAACTTCTTAATAAAACTATTTAATTTTAATATATAAAAGACTTTAAATAGTAGAGCTAGTAGTAAATATTCTTAAAAGTTAGTAAACTTAGTAAAATAAAGATAAATAAAAACCTTATGATATAATACTTCAACTTCATACTTTACTTATTATTCAAATTAGAAAGAGATAGATAAAAACTATTGATATTAGTAACTTATACTTAAATCTTAATAATAGACTAATTATAAATAAAAGTACTAAGGTTAATAAGAATATTAATAGTAAGGAGAGTAAGAGGAAAATAATAACTATTAATAAAAATATACAAAATGAAAAAGTCAAAAAATACTAAATAAAGTAAGCTTTTTAAAAAGAGTAAAAAAGAGTATTTTAAATCTAAAGGTTCTTATTATTGATATTTGAATAAAGATAAAAGATAGTTAATATAATTTCAAAATCTAATTTTCTATAACTTTTTAAATTAGGATTAAGAAATATCCCCTTAAATTTATCAATAGACTAGGCGAAAACAAGAATAGGTTTATTTAACAAGGAAGTTAGATTACGATATACTAATAGATTAACTGTAATATTATATAAAACTTCAGCCTCAATAATTTCTCTTTTAACTTTTAGTAGGTTTATACTATAGTTAAAATATAAATAATAATTAATATATATTATTTTATTTACAATTCAATATATAAGATTTATATTAATAAATATACCACTTATAAGTATAAAAAGGCCACTTTTAAAAATATTAATATAAATAAGAAGAAAGAAAGTAGTAATAAACAATAATAAGGGGAGTATTACAATATACTAAAATAAGAAATAATTATTAATTTTAGAATGAACTAGCTAAGTATTCTTACTAATACCTATAAGATTAGTTAAATATGTAATATATTATAATAAGCTTATTATAATAAATAATTTCTTTTAGTTAAAAACTGAGAAGATTATTTTAAAATACTATTTATCCTATTTTATTTGTAATAATATATTACTTAGGATTTAAAGATATCTCTAGTAGTTCTACTACTAAGGGGATATATAAAAATAAGTATAGTACTAAGGCTACTATATAGCTATACCGACTTATATAAAACCTAACTACTTTATTTATTTATATTCAAGCGCTTTATTCTAATTTAAATAGATTATACTGTTCAACAATTTATATTCAAACCGTATACTATGATATTTATTTATCACAACTCATTTATAGAAAGACTTATAAAACTTAATTGAAAGTAGAAAGAGGAAGATCATATAAAGTTATGAAGTGTAGAATTTATAGAAAGTAAAGAAAGAAAGACTTTTAAAATATCCTTTTTTTAATTTAGATAAACTTTCTTTAAATCTTATTAAGTCTAAAGGTTTAGCTAAAGTATTAGCTATATTATCTTCTATATTTATGTAATATATAAAGATGTCTTTATTTGTAATGAAAACCTTTATAAAGTAATATCTTACATTCAAATATTTTATTTCTTTATAAAATGTAGAATTTTCAATTAGTCTTTTCACTATTAAATCATTTATAAAACTCTTAGCTTTTTTAATTCTAAATAATCCTCATTTTAAATTTATATAATTATCATTATAATTCAAATAAGTTGCTTCTTTATAAATATCTTATAGAATTATATATTTGGTTTTATAAATAGATATAGTTACTATTTTTATTTCATAGTAAAGTAATCTATAATATTACTATTTCTTTTTAAATAGAAAATCTAAAAAGAATTAGATTTCTTCTTATTTAGATCTCTTATTCAATTTAAATTGATATCTCTTATGATACATTTTACAGAGAATATATCTTTATAGTTATAAGTAAATCTTTATTTTATAATATTATTTAAATAACCTTATATTTAATTAAGAATCAAGAAATAATCATTATTTAGATTAAAAGTAAATTAAGAGTAAACTTCTACTATAAAATCAATATTAAGCCTTATTTCTAGAGCCAAATATAATAAAGCTCCTATTTCTTATTCAAACTTTAAAAATATCTTCTTTTAAAGCTTTCTCTTTATTTTTAAATGATTTGAGAGTATTATGTATAAGAGTTTTAAATTTATGAATAGCTTTTTTCATATTCTTTAATAATTGTCTTAATATATTTATTCTAATGAATAGTATAGAAGGTTTTCCTGAATTCTATATATTTACTCTTTATTTTAAAGAATCATATATATAACTAGCTATTTCTTGATTATTTACAGCTGGTAATAGATTATTAATATAATAAGTAAAGATACCTATATAGAGTTAGTTTCTTAAAATAAACACTACTTTATTATAAAGAGAAATAATAAATCCTATTGAATAAGGAATATGTTTTAGATAATTATACTAAAGCTAAGAATTCTATTTCAATTTACATAATACTTTATTTAGTAAATAAATAAAAGTATAGTCTTCATTATTATTATAAGTATTTATATTTATATTTAGATTAAACTCGAAAGAATCCTTTTTCATATTAAGATAAAATACTGTTAATAGAAAGATATATATAGGTTTGTTAATATTAATGAAATTAAATACTGTAGTAATATTATATTATATTTAAATGTATTCTGAATAAACAGAAAGAATTATTACATATCTCTAATCTTTAAGCTTATAAATAATACTAAAAGCTTAAAGCTAATCGATACTTAAATATTAATTATACCTTTAAGCCACTTATCTAGTTTTATATATAGCTTCTGGAGTTAAATTATTTATTTTTAATCCATAGATCTATCTACTATTTAGAATGTTAATAATTTTAATATTAATAGTAAATAGAAGTATTAGTCTCTAACTATTTAGAAATCTTATTTATTTTCTTTGTTTTATTATAATTAGAATCTAATTTCTATATTTAGGAGATTTAAACCTTTAAATAAAACAACTAAGTTCTTCTTTTTTAGTAATTAATAATATATAAGAAACTTAATTATTCTTATTAGTACATTTATATAATTCTATATACCTATCTAAATTGAAATAATTTAAAATAGTAAAAAAGCGCTTTTCTTATACGTTTTATAGTCTTTTTTCGTTTTATTTAATATAATAAGAAAATTAATATATAAGTTAGACTTTTCCTAAGTATTACTATTATTTTCTATATGAAATTATGACACCTTATTATTTTCAATTATTTCAATATTTAAATTTTCTTCTAGAATTATTCTAGTTATTTTCTAAACTTTAGTAGTTGGATTTATTAAAGAGTTATTATTATTGTTATTCTTATTATTTTAATTCATATTAGAAATAGATATATTTGAATTTAAAATAAGACCATTATTAAGCTAACTAGACTTAGAATCATTAGAATTCTTTTCTAAATTAATAGGTATAAATAGCTCTTTTTCTAAAATATAAACAATCTTTTCTAAGACTTTTATATTTCTAGACTACATAGCTGTCTCTTTATTAAAATCCCAAATTCTCTAAGTATTATTTCTATAAGTTATAATAGCTTTTTTATAAACTCTTATATCTCATTTTTCGATATTAGGATTTCAATTTCTATAACAATAGAAATTATTCTACATCTTAAGATTATTGATATTAAATTTTATTCAATATTTTAATTTATATGGAATCTCAAAGTCTATAGAATTATGAAGAGTTATATCATATATATTTATATATATTTATAAGCTATTAAAGTATCTTTCTATAAATAATAAAGTAAATTTAAATAATAGATTAGAATTCTAATTTAGTAATTAGAATTCTTATCATTCTTTCTATTAAACTGTAAGGTCTATAAGTATAGAGAGGTCTAATATTATAAGTAATATTAGAGTAAGAATAAATATGTTATATTTCTTTATTGGTAAATCTATTATTTCTATTAGTATTGAACTCTTTCATCTTTCTTTTATTACTTTCAATATTTAATAAGTCTTTAAATTTGAGAAATACTTTAGAACCTCTTTTAGTTAATTTACTCTTTAGTAAAAATCCAGAAGTAAACCTAATCCATCTATCAATAGATATGATAAACCTATTAGATCGATTGTAAATTATAAGAATTATGAGTTTATATAAATCTAGATTAATAAAATCTAAACATTAAAGATTTATCTTTGTTTTTTCTACTCTTATTAATATCATAAGTAAAGCTTTCTTTAATATAAACTTTATAAATAGAAAGAATATCTATTTTCTTATTTCATAAGATAAATCTAAGCTATTATCTTTTGAACCTTTTATAACATTTATATTAATATAACTTAATTAGTTATATAAAAACTAAATATGTTCTAATTTAGTAATAGAAAGAATAATATCCTTTTATAAAAAGAGAATATTAAACTTATATCAATTATTCTTCTTCAATCTTACTATTAAAGTAGACTTCTTCTTTATATTATATAATATAGGTTGTGTCTAGACAATAAATATAATTCCAATAGTATTCAATTAATTTTGAAATAATAAATCAATTCTTAAGTTTAGAATATGTTAAATTTCTTTCAATATAAAAGTTTGAGTTTTAGAGATACTTTTAAATTTCTTATTATTCTAATGATAAGATATGTAATACTTTTCTATTCAGTTGTTTTTAAAATTAGCTTTATAGTAAATACAATAAACCTCTTTTTAACTATGTAAGTAATAGTAGTAAGATCTAAATAAAAATAAATAATTTTATAACTTTCTCTTTTAATTAGATTTCTAGAATTTCTAATAATCTATTAGTATATTATGAAACTTAGAGTTTTATTATTATTGTTATTCATTTTTATAAAGGGTTCTTAGATAAGTCTTATATCTTTAAAAACATTATCTTTTTTAGAAAATATATTAATATCTATATCTTGAGAAATAAATCCTTTAGACTGAGGACTTCTTCTTTCTTCTGATAATTTATCTTTTACTCTATTAATCTCATTAGTCCTAATTAAAGTAAAATTAATGAATTCTAAACTCTTCTTTTTAAATTCTTTCTTATTTCTATTACTATTTTTATTAAGATATCTTTTTATTAATTTAGAGCTTTCTGTAGATAAGAATAAATATAGGTGTTTTTAGTATAATTACTTTTGTTATAGTTTATATAGAAGATTCCTTTTTGTTCTTTCTAGGGTTGTTCAGTAATTTTAAAATTTTTCTTTTTCTAAGTATTTTGAGGAACAATAAAATGAATTATTATTTCTTCTTCTAGATTTATAAAATAGATTAAAAAATAAAAGATCTAAAGTATAGGCCTTTTATTAGACTTGAAGCTTTAAACTACAGAAGTAATAAAACCTTTATGATTAGAATTAAACATATCTAAGATATATATTATAACTATCTATTTGAGTCATTTTAATATATTATAAAATAGATTATTAGTTTAATTCTTCTATTTTATTTAGAATCCTTGTATAATATCAAACTTATTTAAAGTAATATTGGAAGATTCTTTATAAATTAAGAACTTATTAGTAAATCCTCAGGGCTTATAGAGTTCTTTTCAATATTGTAATATTTGAAAGATATCTATATTATTCTTAATAATCTAAAAAGAGCTATCCTTATTATATAATTATACATAACATAAAGCTTCTTTATTTTTATTCTTAGTTTTAGAAGTAATAGGTTTGGTAATATTTATAATAATATCTTTACTAATAAGTAAAGTTCTCATATAAATAGATTAGACTTTATAATTACTATTTCTCATTAATTTAAAAATAGTAATCCTTTTAGAGTTATTTATTTTATCAAAATAAAATAAAGTATTAAAAGGACATAATTTGTAAGGTAGTTTCTAAAACGATACAAAGGTCTTATGATATATAGTATAAAAAAGTATTATATTTTTTAAAATGATAAAGATTAAATATTAGAATCCTTTTGTATTTGAAATAATAATATAACTTAAAGAATAAATCTGGAAATTAGAGATTCAAATCTTAGTATTTCCTTTTTCTTTCTTAAATAGATTTAATTTTTCTCTCTTTAATAAAGTTAATTGAAAATCGAGGTAAAGTTCGAGATAAAAGGAATTGATTTTCTATATATGTTAATTCTTTTACTAGTAAAATAATTTGAAACTAAAGAGGAGATAAACTCAAAAGTGATTTAAAACAATAATCAATTAAAAGAATCTTAAATATCTAAAGAAGTAAAAAGAGCTTAAATAAGTAGAAAAATCAGATTTGTAATATTAATATTATTTATTAAATAGGGTTAATTCTGTATACAAATAAAGTAATTCTAATAATGTATTTAGTCTCTATAAAAATAGTAAAAAGGTAGAGATTTCTATAGATTTTATTATAATATTTAACTTTGATAAATAAACAAGAAGAATAACCTTTTAATAAGTAAAATATAGAATCTTTGAATTAAGGAAAATAAGATTTATAGCTTATTAGAATAGATAGATATATAAACAAATTAATAGTTAAGTTACTACTATAGATAATTATGAGATTAGAAGAAATATAATATAATAAAAGTAGTTTTCTTAATATGAGGACTTATGTTAAAATATTTATCATAATAGTAATCAAATAGAAGAAGAAATAGTAATTTGATTAATAGTATAATTAACTATTTCTAACTATTATTTATAGAGATATTAAAATTCTTATATAGAAGGTTTATTTTAAAATAGTAGTTATACTACTAGGGTTCTAGCTATAGCTATAGTATATAAGTTACTATAACTATAGTATATAGGATACTATAATTATAATATATATACCCTAGTATAATATATAGACTATTATAACTGGAATATATAATATAATATAAGTATAATATATAGGCTAAAGTATAATATCTACTATAGTATAACTATAGTATATTAACTACTATAGCTATAATATATGAAGTATTATAACTATAATACATATAACTTGAACTACTTCTGATACTTTATAAAAGAATAAACCTCTATGCCTTTACTTTATTTACTTAAGAACTACTAGGAGTAAAAAGATAAAATGAGTATGCATTTATAGAGCGATTTTTATACAATATATTCATATAGAAGTATTGTAGAATTTTTCATTACTTCTATTAGAATAATAGAAATAGCAGCTTTTTATATATTATAAGAAATGTAATAGTATTATGTTTTTATAAGGGTAGTATATGAAGACTTTAGTACTTATAAATTGTAAATCCTTAAAATCAGGTTTATTGATATTTTCTAGAAAGAAAGAATCTAGTAAGATTTATGAGGACGTAATTCAAAGTTTGATTATAAAAGTTAAATTGATTAATTTAACTACTATACATAAAATAGTATTTTAAATGTAAAAGGCTAGTTCTTCTATAAGTAAGATGATATAGGTTTCTTTAATAATAACTTTATTAGTATACTCTATAATACTATTCTGTTTAGAGGTATAGGGTATTGAGGTTTCTATAATAATACTTCTGTTTAATATAACTTTCTAAAGGTTTAGAGTTAATCTTTTAACTATTATTAAGGTATAGAGTATTGGGATAAAGCTTTAATCAGGATTTCTAATATTCTAATTAAGTTATAATATCGCTAAACATATTGTTTTTTTTAGTTATAAAATCGGTAGCTTTATAGGACCTATAATTATCAGTATAAGGAGTAGTACAATTATTCTAAGTATTACTAGTTGAGTTTATTCTCATTAAATTAATATAGATTTGATAAAGTAATTCAATAGATTGATTATGGTTAGCTTTTGACTATTACTTTATAATTGTATTTTTAGTATAGTTAGAGTACTGTAAATTAGCTTTTTCTAGCTGACTTATAGGTATCTTTTCTGTAACTTTAGCTATTTTCGCAAAAAAGAAACAATTAGAATATTTTAAGTAATAATACTACTCTATAGTTGTAGTAGTTGATTTAGCTTTGAAATTAGAAGTTTTGTTAACTGCAAAAGCTTGAAAATCTACTATAGAGCTTTCTATAACTTAAATAGAATTTAATAATTTAATAGATAGATTATTTACATTTCTAGAAGGTTTTGTATTATAATTAGTAGATAATATAAGTCTACTAAATTATAATTATAACTATCTATAAATGTAGTTGATTGCAATATAGAATTAACTATTTTATTATATTTTTAGACAATTACCCTCTATATTTTCTAAAAGAGCTAAGAACTATAGTAGCATTATAAAATAAGTAGTAATAAGTAGTCGGTACTACTCTTTTAGGCCAAACAAACCGTTTTTTAATACTATAAGTAGCTAAAAGGTAGTTTTATTTAATAGATATAAATACATAAAGAAAGAAGACCTCTGCATATAACTACTATTTATAGGTTTTTATAATAACAAGACAAGTAATTATATTACCATACATATCTATATAATCCCTAGAACCTATTCTATAACAATTACCCCTAGTTAAAAAAAGAAGCTATACTCTTCTAATTCTACTTTCTAATTTAATCTAAATTATCACATTTTAAATAACTACTACTATTACTAATACTTATCATATTGTTACTAATATAATCATCAGGAGCATTATTATTACTATAATGATTACCTATATTACAATTATTAATACTTACCTTATCAATGTCACTTTTAGGAATATTAGAAATATTATTATTAGAACTTTCAGAATTATATATCTTATTAGTAAAAATAAGTCTTAGGCTGTTATTATTATTGTCATTATAATAAACCCAATTATATAAGGAGTAGATATTAATACTACTAATATTAATACTACTCTTATTTTACATAGAAGTATAACCTCTACTATTCTATATGTATATAAATACTATAGATACTATAGATTATATAGAAGTATAACTACTATTATTATTAGAAGTAGTATAACTACTATAAGTATTATATATAATAAGTAGTATTAATAATATTAATTACTATAATAGTTACTATAGTAGTAGCTATAGTATTAACTACTACAATACTTGCTATAGTTGACAAATAACAACATTATTATACCCTACTTGTAAGCCGAGGTTTATATATTAATTTGGCTTACCTAATTAGTATATTTAGTGGCTAGATAAAGATAATATATTTACTAAGAAGGAAAGAGAAAGAACTAATTAAGCTTTAGATTCCTACCTCTTTAAATTAATAGAAAGGGGTTCTATAAATAAAATATACATAGTGAGTACTACTTCTTTTGATAATAGAATAATTCTTACTTTATAGTACTTTTAGGAAGAATAATATAATCTAGCTATAGCCTTGTAACATCTTCTAAGAGATGGTTATAATAGCTTTATATTAAATAGGCTATTTAACTATAGTCTTATTACTCAAATAGATATATTAATTATACTACTATTTACTAGACAATATATAGTAATAAGTAGTTAGTACTAGCTTTTTAAACTAGGCAAGCCGTTTTTTAATACTATAAGTAGCCAAAAGGTAGTTCTATTTAATGAATATAGATATATAAGGAAAAAGAGCCCCTGTATATTACTATTATTTATAGGTTTTTGTAGTAACGGGACGGCCGACTATATTACTATATATATTTATATAATCCGCAGAGACCATTCTGTAATATATAGCTTTTAATAAGTCAAAGTTTTATATATATCTTAGTAGTTATATATAAAAGGAACTTATACTATAGATTTAACATAGTAAAAAGGTTATTGTTAGTATTATATAGAATACTATTCCTAAGAAAACTACGTTTATTATCATCGAATAGTTTAGAATAAATATCAAATAGAAATTGTAGAATATAAGAGGTATTAGTTAATCCTATAAGATTTATAGAATTTATATAATAGTTAGGTAGTCCTATAATACTTATATTAGAGGGAATTATAGGACTTCTATTAATAAATATAGGAGTTAGGCTTTATAAAATGTCTACTTAAGTGAAACATCAAACATTATAATTTATATAAATAGTAAAACTTATATTATAGAATGAGCAATTTTTACTAAGTTAAAGTATTGGATCTTTACATTTTATAGAAGGCTTTTGAGTACTAAATGGTAAATTTTCGTAATAAATAATATTTATAGATATTATGAGAATCTTATTTATAGGATTTAGAAGCCTTATTTTGATTATTATAGTTAAAATGATAGAAGTTATAAAAGCTTTAGAAGTAAGTTTTTATTAATTGTTAGAAGGTTTTGAATCTTTTAAATAATCTTTCTTGTAGGATTTTCTTTTTTGAATATGTTTTTAGTACTATAAATAAGGTTTTTAGATTTACTTTTAGATTTGTTAAATCTTTGAACTAGGTTAGATATAGTAGACTTTCTAGAAGGCCTTTTCATAACACTATTTTATATAGAAGTATTAAATTCCTTATAACCTTTGTTTAGAATACGAGCTATAAAAGCTTATAAAATAAAGGTTTTTCTTAGTTTTAGATTAGAGTTTCGATACTTTGACTATATAGAACAGAAATACTGTAAAAGATTATAAAATAGTCTTTAGTTAGTATTGGTTATATTATTACTTATAGTAATTAATTTAGATAAGTAGTTTTTAAAAATACTAATAGACTTAGTAAGAAAGCTATAATTCTTGAGTTTTATAGTATGAAATACAAGATATAGTAAGTACTATAATACAAGACTAATATTCTTATAACTAACCTTTAGAATAATCTTAATTCTAGAAAGGTCCTATAAGTTAAATATAAGGCTTGGGAGCTTTATAATAATATTTTATTATATAAATAATAGAGCCTGAACTTTCTGTTCTTTAATTACGGCTTTATAGGTTTCTTTACTTTGAAAAAAGTTAAAGAGCTTTAAAGAGTAGAATTAGATAGATTAGTCTTTAGTATTTATCAACTTCTATTTTTCAGGTATTGAATAACTTATAATAGTTTTAATGATATTAGTTATAACTACAAATATAATAATCTTTTAGCTAAAAAGCCTCTAAAGATAGCTAAAAACTTAGCTAAGCGATAGAATTAAAATACTAGTTATTAGCTAAATAGTATTCCTAATAAACATTTAATTCGATTTTTGAAATTTAGATTTGAATAAGTTAAATAAGTATATTATAAAAGAAATAAGATAATATTGAGATGATAATACTTAGATTACTAATAAATTGATAAGAAAAGTTCGGATAGATAAATATATATAATATTATTACACTAAATATCAAGTTTTAGTTTTATATAGAGAACATTCAGCTCCTAGCTAGAACTTATACTTTACCCTATCCTATACTAATATTTATAACTATAGTTACTTCAGATCTTTGAATTATAATGAGTTCATACTAGTAACATATGAGTCTTAATATAATATATTTAATTTCAAGTTATATCTTTCTTACTATCAGCTAATAATGATTTCTATAATAAGTAGATTTTGATATATATATTTTTTGGATACCTAATAGATTACTTCTAAGATTTATTTAAAGTATTTAAAGTTATTTTTAAATATCTTACTCTTAAGTATTAGATTCTTCCCTATTATTTATATTTTGTTTCTTTAGTTCTAGTAATAGCTTTATTTGCTAATAATATATTGAGGTTAAATATAAGTATACTTATTTTAAAGGGGCTAGAGAGTATAGTAAAGTTATTTTATATGAAGTTAGTATCTTTAGGTTCTTAAAAAATAGTTATAATTCATATAAGAACTGGATAACCTTTATAAAGTTAGCATTTATATCAAGGTTAAAAGAGTTAAATATAGTGCTAGTTCTTATTCTTATTATTATTATTATTAGTAGTATTATTATAAGGTAGTTAGCTATAGTCTATTACTCTCTTTTATATCTATAGTTAGTATTATTAAGATATGTTAGTAGTATTATTGGTATTTAGCTAGTACGAGTTAATATTATAAGTATTACTACAGTAAGTTCAATACTTTAAAGTTACTATTAATATAGTAAGCTATAATTCTCTATACTAACTATTACAGGATTTATATTAGTTTCTGGGTTAGAGCTAGGTCTAAAGTAATAGCTATTACTCCTAGGTCCTTTCCCCTATATTTGCCTATAGAAATATATATAGGTTATTGTATGTAATTTGGTATTTTTCTATCATAGAGATTATTTACTAAATGTTATATGAGGTTACTTATTAAGTAGGAAAGCTGAATATGTAAAACTCTATAGTAGACATTATATTAGCTAAGAAAGATAGTCGAATGTTTTTAAGATATATTGAATACTTTAATTATTAAGTTTTATTTAATTGAAGAAAGGAAATCTTAACATTTGATAGAATAATATAAAGAATAAAACTTCAAGCTTATGACCTAAATAAATAAGTAGTTTATATTGAGTAAACTAATACTTTATATTAATATATATATATATATATATATATGAAATATTCTTAGGGAAAGAGGATGAAGTATAAAAGAATAAATAATAGTTATATTTAGTAAAAGAATGTTATTATTAGTTAATCTAGATATATACTCAGAAAAGTATAGAAGCCTTTTTTATAATACTATACTTAGTCCTCGAATATTATAATAAGTAGTTATTAGAATATTCTAGTAATATGGACTTATGTTAGTAATTATGAATACTAAAGTTAATTACTAGTAATTAAATATAAAAGAATGAGGTAGAATATTCTACTGAATATTCAACAGTAAGTCGAATACTACTATAGGATAAATACCCATAGCTTAATATTTTAATACTAAGGTTTCACCTTATAATATATTTCTACTATATAATTATTAGGTTGAATGTAGCTCTAAGGTAGCTAAAACTATAGTAATAAGTAATTAAGTCGTCGACCTACTTATTTAGGTTAATAAGAGTAGAGAGATTATTATATAGATTTATCCCTATAGTAAAATAAATACATACATATATAGATATTATGATCTAAGTATAGATATTATAAATAGAAATAACTATTTATATACTACTAGTATGATCAATTAATGGTAATATTTACTAATTATAAACTAATTCTAAATAGTAGTATTTTACTACTATTACTATTATTTATTACTATTTAACTATAAATTGATACGGAATACTCTAAAGAGATAAAAATATAAGACTCTTTAGGGAACTTTCTAGAAGTTTATATAGTAAACGTAAGTAATTTAAAGTTATTATAACTATATATTACTTCAAGGTATCAATATAACCTCTAAAAGCCTGTATAATAAAACTCAGAAAGAAAGGTAAACTTATGATAATTTATTAACTTAATATTGTTTATATTTATTATATAATAAACTAATAATTGAGATTTCTACTGAGTTATTGAGATTAGAGTATAGTAATAAATATAATAAGATTAATATAAATAAGAGAGAAAGATCTATATTATATTACTATTCCTTACTGTTATTTCTTAATATCCTATATATATTGAATAAATAGAAAGATAATAAGAGTTTATTTTACTGATTATAATACTATAATAAACCTTCTTCTTACAACAACCTAAAGATGAAGAATTATTTAGTCTTTAAAATTCAGACTATAATATTCAAATTAATTTGAAATATAATATTAATAAGAAGAAGGGGTCTGAAAAAAGAAAGCTTTATTTTATTTAATAATAGAATTCTAAGAGGTAATATAGAAAAACTCATAATATAAAATAATTGTAAGTTTTCCTAATACTTCTTCTAATATATTCTATAAGTAATTATAATAAATACTCTATAAGGAGATTTAGAAAACTAATAAATCTATAATATTATAATAATTAATATTGAACCTAAGAGTATTACACGACTATTATTTACTACTCCTATCCCTAAGTATTATTTAACGTACTTACTTATATATTAATAATATAGAAGATTAACTAATATTACTAATTAATACTATAAGAAGTATAATATAGATATTTAAATATATAACTATCTAATTGAATATAAGTATTATATATCTTAGAGATCTAAAAAAGAAGATGCCTATTTGCTAATAAGAAGACTTAAGATATAAGGAAGGAGAATATAAATAAGAAATAGTAAAAGAAAGAAATAATATATATTAACTAGATAAAATAAATATTTGTATTTACTTAATTAGTATAGTAGTTCTTATTCTTAAATCTACTTTCTATAGAATATTGAGAGAAGATGCTAATTTATATATCAATAGGTATATATATGAATAGCTTGTAATATTCCTTTCTTATCCTTTATGATTTATATTTACTACTAATAATATATCTATATAATTATAGCTAAATAGATTAGATTGATTGCTTTATTAATATGAATTCTATTTTGAGCTTTAATTAATTATATTATCCTTTATATATACTGTTAAGTATAACTAATTTGCCTTAAGAAATCTTTGAGAATTCTAATTAGAAGATATATATAGAATTGTATTAGAAGGAGACTTCTACTTAATAGTGATAATTTATTAAATAAGTATATATACATCTAAAGATTTAACCTTTAGAGAAATACTTATGATTAAAATATAATAAAACTATGTTAATTATTAATATTCTCCTAACTTATTACTTTAAATAATATTTTCTTCTTTAGATTATATCAATAATCTTAGGAATATATAGAATAATTAGAATATAATAAATTATATGAATACATATAGAAAGGTATTCTAATTGATTAGAAAAACGATATTAATTAATATATATTAGAAAGTTATTTATAAACCATAAGTAGAATATATTATACTTTCTAATGGAAATATAAGTATCAATAATATTTATATATCTATTATTATATATAAATATAGAAAGAGTAAGTCTTCTACGTGAAAGATTTATAAAATACTTCTTGAAAAGCTTTCTAAACTTAGAAGGAAATATATTTTAATATAATAGAAAGAATGATATTATAATTATTTACAAACTACCTTATTAATAAAAAGATATACTTCCTTATAAATAAGAAGATTATAAAAGAGAAGTTAGTAGAAGTATTTAATAAAGACATATTACTTTAATAGATAGAAGAAAGTATTAGATTTAACTTAAGAGACCACTACTATTTAAAGTAAGAAATTGAAGAAAACGTAGAATTTATTAGATAATTCCCAAATATCAGAAAGTTCATACTTATTAAGATATAATGACTTTTTATACTAGAGAGTTTAAAAGTAGAAATAATTCTAATTTATTTGTTAATTTCTATTTTGTATTTGGAATGGTATCTAAACCCTTCACCCTATATATATATTTAACTATAGATTTTACCTAATAATAGTATTTATATTCAAACTAGCTTATAACTAGTTACAATAATAATAGAACTCTCTATTACTATAAATAATTATACTCCTAAAGTTAATACTTAATCCTATAATAATAGAAGACTTTATAGTAATAATTAGAAAAAGCCTTATTGAACCTAAAATTTAATATATATAGTTAAAAATAACTCATAAGATTATAAAATCGAGGGTCTTTTTAAACTCTTTAAAGATGAGATAAAATAGAATACGTATACGAACTAAGTATTTTATAACTTATTATTCTTCTATATCTTTTATAATAAGTTTTAAATCCCTTTGAAATCTATATAGTTATTTATAAGAGGAGAAATATAAGATATTTATGATAATATTTACTTATAATACTTGTAATTAAGATTATTAATATATTAGATTATATTCTAATAAAGTCGTCCTAAGAGCTATAATTAATAATTGATTTATAGATATTGAAAAACTAATTATCTAGTTATCCTATAAGCTATTATATGAAATTAAACTTTTTAGATATTAAACACTAATTAGATAATATCCTAATATCAATATATAATCATAATACTAATTATTAAAGACTTTAAGATATTATAATAATGTAATTATAAAGATTTTGAAAGTTATGAAATTATATTAAGAGTATTTATGTTTATATAAATATTATTAATATATTAGTTATACTGAATATATTAAAATTCCTTACTATTAAAAGTAAGCTGAAATTTATTATATTTATATAGAAATCATAAGTCAGTTTATATTAATAGTAGAGAACTTTTGTATTAATAATATAAAGGCTTATCTTAAGAATAAGTAAGACTTAGTCTAGAAAATATTAAGATTATAGATATTAAAGTTATAATAAATATTTAAATAGAATACTTATAATTAGTAGTAATTAAGTATTTTAAGATATTTAAATTATATATTGATAGCTATAAAAGCATAAGGGTCTGAAGATATAAAAGTCTAAGATTATTATAGAAAGAGCTATTAGTTATTTATTATTAACAAAGTTGATATAAGATAGGTATACTACTATAGCTATAAGGAGTTTAACTTTAAATGAATTAGAAGCTAGTTATAATAGTTAGTAAGAGAATAAGAGGGTTGAGGTAATAATTTGAGAGGTAATATATCTACTAATAGTCGTAATAGAGAGTAAGCTATTAGCCCCTCTTGTCAAAAGTGCTAACAACATATTATATAAGAAACTATAATTAATTCTTAAAACATTTAATAAATAAGAAAAGACTCATATCGTTATATAATTATTAATAATATAATAAATTAATTATTATTTCATATTGATATTATTGAAAGTTTTAAATTCTAGTATTCTTATAGAAGCCTATTTCTATACAATTATTTAAATATATATATATATATATATATATAAATATAATTAAACTGTCTTATTCTAATAAAACTACTTATTAGCTTATTATTGGTTTATAACTAGTAATTATTATAATTAATTGATTATATAAATAGTATGTA
>QAPG01000554.1:0-18386 GCA_004366825.1 Colletotrichum spinosum
ATAAATAAAAACCTTAAGATATAATACTTTAGCTTTATACTAATACTTACTATTTAAACTAGAAGAAGATAAATAAAAACTATTAATTTTAGTAACCTATACTTAAATCTTAATAATAGTTAAATTACAAATAAAATTACTAAGGTTAACAAAAGTATTAATAGTAAGAAGAATAAGGGGAAAATAGTAGCTATTAATAAAATTATATAAAATAAAAAGAATTAAAAAACACTAAATAAAACAGACCTCTTAAAAAAACTAAAGAAAAGTATTTTAAATTTAAGAATTCTTATTATTAATATTTAAATAAAAACAAAAGATAACTAATATAATTTTAAAGTCTAATTTTCTACTACTTTCTAAATTAGGATCAGAAAGCAACCCTTTAAGTTTATTAATAAACCAAGTAAAAACCAAAATAGGTTTATTTAATAAAGAAGTTAGATTAAGACGTAATAATAGATTAGCTGTAATATTATATAATACTTTAGTTTTAATAGCTTCTTTTTCAACCTTAATAGGTTTATCCTATAGTTAAAATATTAGCAATAATTAATATATATTATTTTATTTAAAACTCAATATATAAGATCTATATTAATAAATATACTACCTATAAGTATAAGAAAATAACTATTAAAAATATTAGTATTATTAAAAAAAAAAGAAAAATAGTAATAAAGAAATAATAAGGGGATTATTTTAGTATACTAAAATAAAATATAATCATCAACTTTAGAAAGAACTAGCTAAATATTCCTACTAACACCTATAAAAATAGTTAAATATATAATAAAGTATAATAGGTTTATTATAATAAATAATTTCTTTTATTCAAATGCTTAAAAGATTGTTTTGAATGCTATTTATCCTATTTTATTTATAATAATATATTACTTAGGATTTAAGGGTATCTCTAGTAGTTCTACTACTAGGAGGGTATGTAAGAATAAATATAGTACTAAGGCTGCTATATAGCTATACCGGCTTATATAAAACCTAACCGCTCTATTTATACGCGTTCGAGCGCTTTACTCTAGCTTGAATAGATTATACCTTTTAAAAACCTATATTTAGACCGTATAGCGTATTATTTATTTATCATATTATTATAATAATAGTTTTTTTAAAACATTAACTTTAATTTTATTAGTTTTAAGTACTTTGGAAATTTAAAGTAAAAGTAAAAGTATTAGGTATTCAAGTACTTTAGGAGATTCAGTAAAATATAACTAAATAAATAACTTAAATTGATATATCTTAATTTTATATTATTATTTAAATATTAAATTCATCTTTATTAGATAAGTATTCAAAGTATTAGTAATTTAATTTTACATTTTCAAAATTGAATAGTTGTAAATGAAATTGGTAGAAATTGATAGGAATGTTAATACTGAGAAGTATAAAAGAGAAGTAATAACTTTAAATATAATTAAATAATATATAGTCTAAAAGAAGATAATAAATAAGGTAAAAAAGGCGTCTTAAGGAGTAGAAGTATTATTAATATTAGAATAAGGATGAAAAATATTATTTATAGTTTCAAATTGTTATTTCTAAGTATTTCTTAATTACAATTATATAATATCTTTTTAAGTTTAGCAATAAATAAAAACAAAACTAGTATAGAATTATCTGACAAAATGTTTAGGTTGAAGTATGTTGAAAGGTTAATAGTAATATTAAATAGACTATTATTAACTATTTTAGCTTTCATAAATCTAGCTTATAATTAGAATGTTAGTAAAAACCGAAAGTTTCTACTTGTATTAGAAATTAATATACAGAGTTTATTTTATTAATACATACTACTAATAAGGATAAGAAGGTAACTATTAAAAGTGTTAATATATGGGGAAAGAAAGAAACTAGTGGGCAGTAAAATAATAAATAATCTATTTATAGTATTTTAAAAGTTGAATAAATAATGATTTCAAAAGGAGCTAACTGATTATTGTTACTTAACATAAGATCAAAGGTAGTTAAATATAGAATAGATTATGATAGGTTTATCTTAATAAGTTATTTCTTTTATTTTAATATTTTAAAAGTTATTTTAAGAAGATTTATATATTTTTTATTTATAATAGTATGGTTTTCAGAATAGTTTATAAAGTATGAAGTTATCTCTAGCGGCTCTACTACTAGGGAGGTATATAAGAATAAGTATAATATAAAGCTTGCTAGATACTTATATTAGATTATATAAAGTTTAATCTTTCTGTTTATATATATCTAAATGTTTATTCTTATTTGAATAGATTATACGTTTTAACAATTTATATTTAGACTATGTATTGTATTATTTGTTTATTATACATTTTAAATTAAATTACATATCTTATTAATATTAGAAATGTAAATAATAGTAAGATACTTCTTTAATATTTTATAAGCTCTTTTAAATAATAAAGTACAAAGTTCTTTGAATTTGATTTATCATTAATGATAACAATTAGAAAGTCAATTTTAACTATTCATTCTAATAATATATAAATAGCTTTCATGAAAGAATATAAAACTTGAATAAAAAGTAATATAGAGAATGATTTAAATAAGCTGAATATTATTAATTAGTTGTGTCTTAAAGAATTAAATATTATACTTTTCTATAGTTCTATTCAAATTATTCTTTTCAAAAAGAGTAGACTTTATTAGAGTATTTCTAGAAATCATAGACTTCTTGCTTAACTTAATTAATTAATACTTAATATTTTTCAATTACTATTTAACATTCTTTATTTTAGAAAAAGTCTCCTAATTCCTAATTCAAATAGACTTCCTTATAGATTTCAATATAATCTTAGTATATTTCTTAAGATATCTAGTAGATTTATTAATATTGTTCTCTTTATTTTTAATATTTTTAATAGTAAGTTTAATTCCTTTTTACTCTTTTCTAAGAATTGTAAGATTGATAATTAAATTGTCTTTTTTATATTGAGAAAGAAGAAATAGAATAGGAATTCTCAAACATATAATTATAAAGGTCTTTAATTCTAATAGTAATAATTCACTTCTTTATTATAATAATAATCTTCTCTAAAATACTCATTTTATTACTACTGGTTTTAAATGTTGTAAGAGCTTAAAGTAGAAATAGAAGTACTAGGTATTCTAGTAATATAGAGACCTTAGTAAAATATAACTAAATAAATAACTTAAGTTCATTTACTTCAACTTTATATTATTATCTAAATATTAAATTTACTTTTATTAGCTAAATATTTATAATATTGATACTCTAGCTTAAAGTCTCGAAAATCAAATAGTTATAAATAAAGTTGATAGGATTAATAAAGGTATTAATATTTAGAAGTATAAAAAAGAAGTAATAACTTTAGATCTATTTCAATAATATATAATTTAAAAAGAAGTATTAAATAAAATAAGCTTTTTAAAAAGAATAAAGAAAGATATCTTAACTATTAGAAATATCGTTAATAATAGAATAGAAATCAGAAATACTTATTATAATTTCAAATTGCAATTTCTAAATACTTCTGAAATTAGAATTAGAAACTATCTCTTAAAGCTTAAGAATAAAGGAAAAAGAAATTATCATAAGATTACTTAATAAGACATTTAAATTAAGATATGTTAAGATATTAAAAGTAGAATTAAATATATTATTATTAACCATTTTAGTCTTAATAGGTCTAGGGTATTACTAGAATATCAATACTAATTAGAGATTATAATTTGTATTAGAAGTTAATATATAGAAGTTATTTTATTAATATATATTACTAATAGGTATAAGGAAATAATTAGTAAAAGTATAAGTAAATAGGAGAAGAAAGAAACTAGTAAATATTAGAGTATTAAATAAACTATTTATAATCTTTGAAAGTTAAATAAATAATAAATTTAAAAAGAGCTAACTAATTACTCTTATCAGAAACAAGATAAAGAGTAATTAAATATGTAATAGATTAGAATAGACTTATTATAATAAATTATCTCTTTTATCTAAATACTTATAGGGCTATTCTGAGAAGATTCACCTATTTTTACTTATAATAGTATATTATTTAAAATAGGCTATAAAGTATGAGGTTATCTCTCATAGTTCTACTAATAAAGGGGTATATAAGAATAAGTATAATATAAAGCCTATTAGATAGTTTTACTAAGTTATATAAGGCTTAATTGTTCTATTTCTATATACTTAAGTATTCATTCTAATATAAATAAATTATACTTTCGAATAATTTATTTTTACATTATATATTATATTATCTATATATTATATAAATACTTACTTATTTCTTCTCTTAGTATTTCTTCTATTTTATTCCTTCTATTTCTATTGATGGTGAAAGCTAATTGTATTTTAAAATTCTTCTTTCTTCAAATTCTTATTATTATTAAATAGAAAGGTACTATCTTTCTAATGATTCTTAGCATAATTTATAAATTTATGAAATTATAACTTTTAAAATTTGAATATAAAGCTTTTTATATTCTTATACTATATAATCGTAAGAAATATCACTTTCCTTATTATACTTATAGTACTAATAGGTATTTAATAATCTTTAGAATATTTTTCAAGAATAGAAGAATTGTTAGAAATTGAGTAGTATTATTATTGTTTAATTATTTGACTTATTCTAATATTACTTTTTATATTATAAATAATAGATCTTCTTCAAGATAGTCAGTAGTAAATAGATATTTTCTTTATATACTTAGGTCTTTAAACTATATTTGAACTTCTTAATAATTAGGATTTATATCTTATAAACAAGTTAATTATAATAGATAATTCTTGAAAGTAGCGATATAAAAGAGCCTTTAATAAGGAAATCTAAATTACATCTAATTGAATATACTTTTTAATATTAGCTAAAGCTCTTTCAAAATAGAATAAGAAAAGAGTTAGATATTTATTCTGTATTTATTAGAAGCTTTATAATTAGGTAACAATGAATGATAGTTATCGAAATGTACATATATTCTATTGAAATCACTTATAGAATTATTGAAATTATAAACGTTCTCTAGACTTCTAACTATATAAAAAGCTTGAATTATTTATCAAGAATTAGAGTTTAATTAGAAATTGATTAAATATTAATATTCTTCATTGTTATTAAAGAAGTAATAGTTAATCTTGGGTTTAATATCTATCTATTCGATTTGTATTAAGTATTCCTCCTATTTATTTATAAATCTTAGGGATAGGAAGAGAAGCTTTTTTTAATAGGTAGTTTTTAGTAGAAGCATAATAATATTATCAATCCTAAGGATTAATATCTTTATAAATATTATTCTAAAGATCATGAAAATACCTTAATATTGAGTAGAAATACTTATTATAATAATCATTAAGGAATTACTATTGGTTATAATATTTTATCTTACTAATATTTATATAAGCTTCTTAATCTTCTAGTAGAAGAAGTTTAAGATATATTGTAATTATTATTAGAATAGTTTATTTATAGAATTCCTATATATAAGAGTATTTCAAAAAGCTTTGATACTTTCTATTATTCTTTATATTAATTAGTTGACTATTTAAGATATATATCCTTTTCAAAAACTATACTTAACTAAATTAGATATGTGATTAAAAGAAAGCTATAGTAAGGCGAGAAAGGTAACAGTCAATAACGAATCCTCACTAGAAATTTACTAATCTCGATATTTTTAGATACTGCTATATGAATATTAGTAGACCCAATTATTCTAAAACGTAAGGTATATATAGCCAATTATAGAATACTCATTTTATATATAAAAAGCAATTTATTTCTATTTATGTTTCAAAGTATAAGAAATCTAAAAAGTTAAAAATAGATCTTAAAACTCAGATTTTATCTACTAGGTATCTTATAATATCCCCTAAAGCTAAAAATTAAGATTTCTGACTGTTGTCTTTTAGGTATCTAGAATGTAATTTTAACTGAAAAGCTGTAGGATTTAGATATATTATATAGACTTATATTAGGATTATATATTAACTTTCTAGAATTAATCTACTTATAATTATATAAACTCTTTGATATGGAGAATTCGTGTTATTAGTATTAAAATACTATTTTTGACGCCTTGACGGTTACTTTTACTATCCCACTATATATTCTATCTAGTATTATCTATATAACAGACACAACTTAATTCTAAACATATGAAAAGCTAGATTTAAGCTTATTTAACTATACGTAGTATAAAATACTATTTATTAAAAATTAGAGAGTAAAAGACAAACCTTTATGAACACCTCGAAAAACCTATATATACAGTATTATTTGGAGCCAACTAAAGTTCTATCTGAATAAGAGAGTTAATATTAGATGCCTAAGTACAGTTCTAGCTAGTTACATAGATATAGCTTATAGTATCTAGATTTCTTTTCAAATCTATATAGAACTTTAAATAGTACTAAAACCTACTTTAAAGTATGTTTAAACTTTATAATATTTAGATTAAAAAGCTTTTCGAAGAATTGAATAAAGAATAGTTAAGAGATTTCAATATGAATCTATTCCTCTAGATCTCTATATAAAAACGCTTTAACGATATTAAAACAACAAATCTCCTAGTTTCTAACTATAACTATAACTAGAAAAGCTCCAATGGTAACTAGCTTAGAGCTAATAGTAAAGGTCTAGGAGTAATCTATATGATATTTTTATTAAAAGCCTTTACCTACTAAATAGACTTTATATTTACGCTTTTATCTACTAAATAAACTTTATATTGACTTATGATCCTATTGAAGTTAAACTTATACTTCAAAATCTATCTTATAGCTATACGGTTTTCATAGCGTTTCTATTATAGAGCTATTTAATGGAAATAGCTTTTGAGTTCCCTTAATTAATTAACTAATTAATCCTAGTATAAATAGCTTTAAACTAGTTATCTTTATTAACACTATTTAGAGCTTATTCTAATATTAGAAGACTGAAATAAATAGTAACAATATAAAGTACAGAAAATCTTTTAAAAGTAAGGTCTTTATAATAACTATAATAAGCTTTAAATTATTGATACTAAAATCTAAAATAGTGGAAAGTACCCCCTTACTATAATATTAATATATTTAAAATAAACCATAAGTACTAATCTAGATCTATAAATTGTAATTAATATAAAGATAAGAGTAATGTTAGAAATACCTTTAGAAGATATAGACAAGCTTTCCTCTATAAGAATAGTAAATTTATTACTATCTATATATTCTTTAGAAAAGTGGTATATCAAAGCTTTAGTACTTATAGACTATAAGCTTTCTAAATTAGGATTATTATTACTTTCTAGAAAGAAAGGATCCAGTAAACCCTGTAAAGAGGTAATAAAAAATCTCATTATAGTAGTTAAACTAACTAATTTAACTTCTATAAATATAATAATATGTTAAGTATTGAACAATAGTTTTTCTAAAAATAAAATAGTGTAGGTTCTTTAATCAAAACCTTGTTAGTACGCTTTATAATACTATTTGATTTAGACGTATAGAATACTAAAGCTTCTATAATAATACTCTTTTTAGTATAAGTTTTTAAAGGTTTGAAGTTTGATTCTTAGTAATTATTATAACGTAGAATACTAGGATAAAGCCTTAATAAAGTTTTATAGTACTTTAATTAAGCTATAATATAGCTGAGAATATTATTCTTTTAGTTATAAAATCTATCGTTCTATAGAGGTTATGATTATGAGTTTAAGGAATAGTATAATTACTCTTAGTATTACTAATAAGGCTAACTTTAATTAAATTCATATGCATTTGATAAAGTAGTTTAGTAGTGCTATTATAGCTAGTCTTTAACTAATACTTTCTAAGTTTATGTTTAATATAGTTAAGGTATTATAAATTAGCTACTTATAATTAATCTATAAGTATTTCTTTAATAACTTTAGCTATTTTAGCTAAAAGGGAATATTTAGATTATTTGAAATAATAATACTACTCTCTATTAAAATAGATAGATAGGTAGGTAAATTAATAGTTAAGTTATTACTATAGATAACTATAGAATTATGAGAAATACGATATAATAAAAGTAGGTTTGTTATTATGAGGACTTATTTCAGTTATTCGTACTAATAATAATTAAACAGAAAGAGGAATAATAAATCTATTAATAGTAGATATTACGAAATAAGCAGTAACGGGTGGTTGGTACTACCCTTTTAGGCTGGGCTAGCTGTTATTTAGTACTATAAGTAGCTAAAGGTTGTTTTTATTAAATGAATATTAATATATAAGCAAAGAAGGCTTCTATATAACTACTATTGAAAGGTTTTTATAGTAATAGGACAGCTAATTAGATAGCTATACGTACTTATATAATCCCTAGAAACCATTCTATAACAATTACCCCTAGTTAAAAAAAGAAACTACACCCTTATAGTCCTACCTTCTAATTTAGTCCGAATCGTCGCGTTCTAAGTAACTGCTACTATTACTAGTATTTACTATATTGTTATTAATATAATTGTAAAATTTATTAGAAGTATTATTATTACTATAATTATTATAATTATCAGGCGTATTATAGTTACTAGTACTTATTTCAATATTGCTTTTAGGAGTATTAGAAACTTTATTATCTTTAGAGTTTTTAGAATTATATATTCTATTAGTAAAAGTACGTCTTAAGCTATTATTATCATCATCAGTATTATTATTATTATTATAATTAACAAGTAATAATATTATTATTATTACCCTACCTTTAAGCTAAAGTCTATATATTAATCTAGTTTATCTAATTAGTCTGATTAGTAATTAGATAAAGATAATATAGTTAAGAAGAAGAAATTAAAGAAAGAAGTTATTAAGCCTAAAGCTCTTATCTCTCTAACCTAATTAAAAAGGGTTTTATAAATAAAATATATATAGTAAGTATTATTCTCTTGAATAATAAAATAGCTCTTACCTTATAGTATTTTTAGTAAAAACGATATAATTTAACTATAGCTTTATAATATATTATTAATAGTTATAGTAGTCTTATTAAAAACAGGTTAAAGCTATAGCCTTATTACTCAAACGACGTATAAGTTATACTACTATTTATTATAAAATAAGTAGTAACAAGTAGTTAGTACTATTCTTTTAGGCTGGGCTAGCTGTTATTTAATATTATAAGTAGCTAAAAGTTGTTTTTATTAAATAAATATTAATATATAAGGAAAGAAAGCTTCTGTGTAACTACTGTTTATAGGTTTTTATAGTAATAGGACGGCTGATTATATAGCTATACGCGCTTACGTAATCCCTAGAAACTATTCTGTAACAGTAGACGTATTAATTTCTAATTATTATTTAAAAAGATATTAAGGTTCTTATATAAAAGGTTTATTTTAGAGTTCTAGTTCTACTACTAGAGTTCTACCTATAGCTATAGTATATAGGCTAATATAGTTATAATATATAAAGTATATAATTATAATACATAATATACTTTAACTATAGTATATAAGCTGAAATATAATATATACTATAGTATAGTTATAATATATTAACTACTATAGCTATAGTATATATAATACTATAATTATAATATATATAGTTTGAACTATTTTTAATATTTTATAAAAGATTCAACTTCTATATATTTACCTTATTCACTTAAGAATTACTGGAATTAAAAAGGTAAAATAAATATATATTTATAGAGCAATTCTCATATGACTTATGTATTTAGATATATTATAGAAACTCTTATTACCTTTATTAGAATAATAGAAATGGGAGTTTTTTATATATTATAATAAATCTAATATTTCTCTCTGAAGTATATTTTACTAGTATATAGCTTATGTACATGAATATCTATAACGTTAAATGAAGAGCAAAAAGGGTAAAATTATGTAAAAGTATAGAATTTAACATTTATAAAAGGTAAAAAAGAAAAGACTTTTAAAATACTTTTTTTGAAATTTAAATACAATTTACTTAAGTTTTATTAAGCATAATAGTTTAGTTGAAATATTAATTACATTACCTTTTACTTTTATATAATATATAAAAGTACTTCTATGTCTAATAAAGAGTCTTACAAAATAATACTTTATATCTATATTTTTTACTTTTTTATAAGATTGAGAATTTTTAGTTAGTTTCTTTACTACTAAATTATCTATAAAAGTCTTTAGTTTTTTAATTTTAGATAATTCTAATTTTAGATTTATATAATTATAATTATAATACAAATAGGTTTTCTATTTATAAATATCTGATTCCCACTTAATGTAGTAGTTTTAACGTCTAGCTAGCTCTTACTATTATAGTAAGAGCAGTAGGTTCGAATCCTATAGTAAGTACGTACAACTAGTAGCCTTATCTTTTCTAATTATATAAGCTAAATATAATAACTACTACTAGCTAGTAGCTCTTACTACTAGCTATTAATAGCTAGTAACTATTAATAGCTAGTAATAAGTATCACTAACTAGTTAGTATTAGTATTATATAATTCTAATCTTTTAAAGAAATAATTATAATAGATATAGGCCTATATTTTCCCTTTATAATATACTTCTTATATTTATTAGTAATTATATTAACTAATTATATTTACTATATAAGGTTTCTTCTATTTAAATAATTCCTTAGTATTAGTAGTATCTATAGGATAAATGAGGCAAGAGCTAATAACTAAATGCAACTACTTTTAAAAAGTCCCGGAGAGGTATATAACTTTAAATAGATTAGAGACCTTTAATATAACTACTATAAATATCTAATAAAGTTATATATTTGGCTTTCTAAGTAAATAAAACGACTATTTCTTATTTTAAAATAGAATAGTTTATAATATTACTATTTCTCTTAAGTAGAATATATTAGAATAAATAGAGTTTTCTATTATTTAAATTTCCTATTTAATTTGAATTAGTATATCTCATAATATTCTTAATAGAAGATATACTTTTATACTTATAAGTAAATGTATATCTTTTATTATTATGAAAATAACTTTATATATAATTACAAGTTTAAAAAATAGTTTTTATTCGGATTATGAGTAAGTTGAGAATAGGTTATAACTATATAAGTAATATTAAGTTTTACTTTTAAAGCTAAATAAAGTAGAGCTTTTATTTCTTTATGAAGTTTTAAAATATTAAATTTTAAAGTTGTTTCTTTATCTTTAAGTGACTTGAGATCATTGTCTATAAGAAGTTTAAATTTACAAGACATCTGTTTTTAATAAATTTGTTGAAATATCTATTTTGATTTATAGTAATTGTTTGTTCTTTTGAGTTTATAGATAAATTAAAATTATGAAAAGAAGAAGGTTTGTTTATGTTTTGAATTCTTTTTTTCTATTTTAAAGGATTATATATATAATTAGCTATTGTTTCATTATTAATAGTTAGTAATATATTATTTATATAGTAAGCGAAAATAGTTCTATCGGACTTTCCCTTTAAAATAAAAACTACTGCATATAAAGAGAAATACTAAATCTTATTAAATAAAGAATATTGTTTTAGATAATTATATTGAAGTTGAGAAGTTTAATTCAGATTATGTAATACTCTATTTGATAGATAAAAAGAACTATAGTTTTTGTTCTTTTTATATGTATTTATATTTATATTCAGTTTAAATTCTAAAAGGTTCCTTTTTATGTTAAACTAAAATCTCGTTAGTAGATAACTATATATAGGGTTATTTATATTAGTATGAATAAACACTATAGTAATATTATATAATAAAAAGATCTATTCTAAATAAATAGAGAGAATTATTATATATTTCTAACTTTAAGATTTATAAGTAGCATTAAAGGTTTTTAAATAATTAATAGTTTAATATTAATTATAGTATTAAGTTATCTATCTAGCTTTATATATAGTTTCTTTAGTTATATTATTTAGTTTTAGTTTTTAAATATATCTACTTAGAACATTAATATTTTAATATTAATAGTAGATAGAAGTATTATGTTTTAACTATTTATAGATTGTATTTATTCTATTTCTTAATTATAACTAGAATCTAATTATTATATTTAGAAGATTTAGATTTTAGGATGGTTTCTAGGGATTACGTTAGTACGTATAGCTACGTAATTATTATATATAATTTAGGGGTAAAATCTAGTATATCTTATATATTCCTCAATATAGCTAAGTATACTACGCGAGGTTTTATCTTAAGTAGTTTAAATAGGGCGAAACTTATAGAGATAGAACTAACGCTTAAGGTTTATCTAGTATACATTCTATATCTTAAGTATATTATTCCTAATATACCTCCCTAGTTTTAAGAGTTCTATTTATAGGCTAGCTTTTTAAATAATATTAATTAAACTTTCTATTTATGTATTATAAGAGGTATCTTTTACTACTCTATTATTCTTATTAAATGTCTACTTTTATAATAAGAAGAATAGGATTATATATAAACTATTTAGATATCTTTTTATCAAACTAGAAGGTACTTCTAATACTTTTAAGATTTTATTAGGATTTTTAATTATTAGAAGTGTTTTTTAAAGCTCTTCTTCTTATTATAATCTTAAGTAGTTTAATTAATTTATTATATTAATCTAGGTAATAAAAGTATTAAATTAGTAATTCTAGAGAGGCCTTATAAAGCTGTTAGCTATAAGGTCTCTTAAAAATATATATTTAATCTTAAAATACTTCTACTAGGCTTCTTATTATAACTAATAGTTATAAATATCTATATATTATAACTTTATATATAGTTATAATATTTTAGTAGTTATAAGGCATATTATTTACTAATTATTATATTAGACTTAAATAGCTAGGTGAGGTTTATATATTTTACTTTTAAAACATATATTTATTATAAGATCTACTTAGAATATAGTAATAAAACAGCTAGTAAAAATAGCCTCTTAAGTAGCTTAAAATAGTATCAAAAGGTCTATTTAAATTATTAAAATAGTAATAGTATTTTATTTATTAGCTTATTATACTATTAGGTTTCTAAAAAGATATATTATATATACTTAAGAGTTTTTTTAATTATTACTATTATCTATAAGGCTAGTATCTATAGTAATTATAAAGCTATTGAATAGATCTCTAGCTTTATAATTAAACTTGAAATAGAAGTACTTTATCTTACTAAAATATTATATTATTCATTTAGCTTCTATATAATAGTTATCTAAAGGGGTATAATTAAAATATAATAATTAGCTTGCTCTATAAGTAATATCTAGTTTTATAATAATAGTAATATAATTAATAAAGCTAATATTCTAGTAGTAGTACTTGATTTCTATATAAGAAGTTTAATTAAAAATATAATAGGAGTATTGTAATCTTTAGAATGATTTTAAATTATTTAATATACTATATATACTTTATAAGATACTTAAGGAACTTTATAATATATACTACTTATAAGAACTATAGTTATTATACTACTTAATTTTAAATAACTTTAATATTAAGAAACTATTATAAGTCTTTACTTCTTTTAAAATAATACTTCTTCTAAAAATCTATTAATAATATAAGTATTTTAAATATATCTTCTAAGGAGAATAAGAATATATAGTTATTAATATAAAAGAAGAAGATAATATACCCCTTAAGATAGTAATATAGCTTTTTATAATAAGTTTAAAGCTAAAGTATTTAAAGCCTGCTTCTAAGTAGTATTATTATAAAAGAGGAGACTTCTAGAAACTATAAAGTATTTTATTAAGATAGTAGATCTTACTTAGTATTTAATAATTTAGTAGTATTTCTATGTAGATAATTTCATTAAGTGTTATATATATAAAGGTATTGATTATATTATATTAAAATAGCTTAAAGTTAAAATAATTAGTAATTACTATAAGGATTTAAAATAATATACTTATTAGAATAGTTATATAAATCTTATAGTTATTTTATAGCTAATAATCTCTATAGATAATTAGTTAAGCTTTAACCTTTAGGAAGTATTTATACTTATTAAGTTTACAAGTATAAACCTAGTAGTATTTTAAAGTTTTCAAGCTTTTTGTAAGAGTCTTACTAATCTTACTCTAAGAACATAATTTAATATAACTCTTAAGATAACCTTATTTAGTTATTATTATAGTTTGAATATATAAATAAATAAGTATTACTAAGTAAGATATAAGTAATAGTAATAGTTTCTATTATAAGATTCTTAGAATAAGAGTTTCTATTTTCTTATATTTTAAGTATTCTTTAATATTTAATTTACCTTATAGCTAAAGTCTATTATTAAAAGTCTTAATATTTATATTTTAAAGTTTTTAAGAAAGTTGAATTTCTTAGATTCTTTCTAGTTACCTATCTATATAAGTCTATAGTTATAAGTAGGAGTATTTTAGAGTATTTTAAAATAACTAAAAAGTATTAACTAAAAAGGTAGCTTTAAATAAAGATTTTCTAATTATTCTAATATAATACTTTATCTATCCTTTATATTTAACTCTCTATAAAAATACCTAAACTTCTTACCCCTTTATAGTTTTATCTATATAAATAAGATTATAGAAAAATATAATAAGTAACTCTAGAAGGGTTATTAATATAAATTTCACAATTTCAAATAGTGTTTTATAAGGTTTAGGGGTAGCTATTATATAAACATAAGACTTCAAACTACTATAGCTACTTCTTATTATATTAACTATTTTATTAGGCTTTTTACTCAGGTTTAAATAAGTAATTAAACTAATTTTAAATAGTTCTATTATAGTTAATTACTCTTATAATTAGTAAGAGACTTTATTAGAATTAAACTATTTAAAGTTATCTTATAGAAAAGCTAAATCTCTACTAAAAAGGGTTTTATTAAAAGAGATGTTATAAATTATGATAATTTTATTTTAAAGTAAGTTTTATACCTAATATTAATTAGTTGAAATATAATTAATCAAAAAGCTAATAAAAATATACCTTTTAAAATATACTAATTTATTATACTTAAGTTTTATATTTATAGTAAAAATAAAGTATTTATAGCTATAAGTATAGAAGTAGGCTAAGTCTAGCTTTATAGTATTATTTCTTTAAATAGCTTTATAAAGTTTCTAATATAGTATTTATTAGTCTAAAAGACAAGTTAATACTTAGTTATAGAGAAATACTACTACTTATAAGATTTCAAGCTAGAATTTATAGAATAGTTTGCTTCTATATTTTATAGCTTTTGTATATATTTTAATAATTATTCTAATATATTTAATACTTCTATTTTAACTCTAAGTATATAGAGTAAAAAGTTTAAAGTATATATTTTAAGAAGTTGGATTATACTTTAGACCTTTATATTTAGAAATCTTATCATTATATTGAAAGATTTTATTATTAATATTATACTAGTATTTAAGAAAAGTAATAAAGTTTTTAAATACTTTTATAATAATACTTTTAGTATAGTTTATAAGATAGAAGTCTTAAGAGTAGTTAGTAGTTCTATCTATAAATATTAAAGCTGAAGTATAACTACTATAGTTTTAGTAATAAGGGTAGAAATTGAAAATAATATATTCCCTAAGGGTAGTATATAAAGTATTCTTACGCTTTATATATCTAATCTTATATTTTACCTTACTAATACCATATATCTTATATACCTTCTAAGTTAGCTAGTAATTATTATATTTTAAATAGCTATTAGTAATCTAAATACTTTATATAGTTAAAATAAAATAATTAAGAACCTTTCTATTAGAATATTCTAACTACTAATATTAAAGCTATTTATTATTTTTTAAAAGTCTTTAAATAGTATCTATAGTATACTACTAGTAGTAGTAATATCTAAGAGAAAGTTTATACTATACTAATTATATAGCTAAAGTAGTTAATCTCTTATAAAATATATAATATTTAAAAACCTACTAGTAATATTAAATATTAATATTTATAATTTTAGAATAATTATTCTTCTATAATTAAGATAAATAATTTAACTTAATATCTTATTAATAATCTTACTTTTATAACTACTAAAAGGAGATAAGATTTGTAACTAAAGTAGTATAAAGAGTAATATTAGATAAATATAATTTGACTTCTTGACTTTTACTAGTTATTATAAAGATTTCAATATTTCTATAGTTTTTAATAGATATAAGTTTTATATTATAATAAATATAATTTCTTATAGGAATTCTTCAAAGGGTTATAAAATATTCTATATTTTAAATAATATAAACTAAAGTATTTAAATTGAAAATAAAAAAGTTTTAGAAGGCGTATTATTAAAATCCCTCTTTATAATATACTTACTCTATAATATTATAACTATTTTAATTAAAAGGCTAGCTATATAGTTATTATTATTTAAAACTTTGAATTTTTCTCAAGAGATTTAGATTTAAAATAAATAACTACTAAATCTTCTCTTTAATTAAAGTATTTAATACCTAGCTTTTATAGATTAACTAAAGATTTATATAATAATAATATACTAAAAGATAGTTTAGCTTATATTTTAAAAAATATAAAGGTTTATCTAAGTTTTAAAAGTATTTCTTAATACTTTAAATATTTAAAGTAATAATTAGGATTTCTATTATAATATTAAAAATATTATAATTAATCTTACTATATAAGAAGGGTTTCAAGAAATATTATATTACTTCTATAATAGTTAAAATAATTCTATTTAGAAATAAAAGGTTTAAATAACTATATATTATAAACATATAGCTCTATATATAAGATTTAATCAATAAAAAAGCTAATAAAAATATAAAATTATAAATCTAAAGTATTTTAATAATAAAAGAAGTATAACTAACTCCTTAAGCTTTATATATAATATCTTACTATTTCTAAAATTATACTTTAATTTTTACTCTTATAATAAGATATTTAAATCTAAAAGACTAAAATATCTTATAATATATTAAAATAGTATTTTAGAAGTATAAATTATCTATAATATTAAAATAGTTATAGAAATTAGTAGTTTATATTACTATATCTTCTTCTATACTATAATATTAATACTAAANTAGTAGTTTATATTACTATATCTTCTTCTATACTATAATATTAATACTAAAGTATTTTATTTATATATTTAAAGATTTAAATTATTGTATAGGATTAGTTTAACTACTTATTTTAGTATTCTTAAATTTTTAAAATATAAAGACTATAGAAAGCTATATAAACTATTAGGTTTTTCTTAGTAAGATTTATAATATTTTTTATATAAACTTCTAAAGTAATATCTACTAAGAATTATTAATTTTCCTTATGATCTACTCCTATAGTAGTAGAGCTTATAAGAATATCTAATTTAAATATTTTAAAAATTTATTAATATTTTTTAGTTTTTAGAAAGTTATTTAAAAATAGCTTTTAAAGAAGTTTTAAAAGAAAACTTTAATAGATAGTTATTCTAAAATTAAAATAATCCTATAGGTTGAAGGTTTTAGCTTCTATTTAAAAGATATTATACTAAATAAGCTACTAATTAGCTTTTTTAAAAACTAAAAAAAGAATATTTTTAATAAATATCTTAATATTTTCAATATATTAAATTATTATAATATTTATTTTTAAGCTTAGTAGCTTTTTAGTATTATAAGACTTTTAATTATTATATATAATTAGAGGGTAAAATCTAATATATCTTATATATTCCTTAACATAGCTAAACATATTATATAAGGTTTTATTTTAAGTAGTTTAAATAAGGCGAAACCTATAGAGATAGCGCTAGCGCCTGAGGTTTATCTAGTACAAACTCTACGGCTCGAGCGTATTATTCCTGACAGTAATCAGCCATCCCGTCACTACAAAAACCTGTAAACAGACAACAACGTCTCCGACACTCCTGAAAGTGATGTCGAGGCAAGCGCTAGCGACTGTAACGCGCCTGACGATTATGGCAACGACGACGCTCCTGACGATTACGTTAGTGACGATGTGGCAAGTGCTAGTGACAGTGGTAGTTACTTAGAATGCGACGATTCGGACTAAAAACTGGAAGGTGGGACCACGAGGGCGTAGCTCCTTTTTTAACTAGGGGTAATTGTTATATATAATTAGGAGGTAAAATCTAGTATGTATTCTCTGTAACTAAACGTAGCTATACGCGCCGCGTAAAGCTTTATTTTAAGTAGTTTAAATAGGGTAAGGCTTATAGAGATAATACTAATACCTAAGGTTTATCTAGTATAAACTCTACTTCTTAAACGTATTATTCCTAATATATCCCCCTAGTTTTAAGAATTCTACTTATAGGTTAGCTTTTTGAATAATACTAATTAAACTTTTAATTTATATTTTATAAAAAGTTTTTTTATTATTTTATTACTCTTATTAAACTTCTATTCTTATAATAAGAAGAATAATATTATTAATAAACTATTTAGATATTTTTTATTAATTAAAAAGTATTTTAAATATTTCTTAAATTTTTACTTAAGTTTTAAATT